>SJYX01024777.1:95363-124376 GCA_006410675.1 Oreotragus oreotragus | reverse complement strand
GGAAATAGATGGGGAAACAGTGGAAACAGTGTCAGACTTTATCTTTTTGGGCTCCAAACTCACTGCAGATGGTGACTGCAGCCATGAAATTAGAAGATGCTTACTCCTTGGAAGAAAAGTTATGACCAACCTAGACAGCATATTCAAAAGCAGAGACATTACTTTGCCAGCAAAGGTCCATCTAGTCAAGGCTATGGTTTTCCCATTTGGTCATGTATGGATGTGAGAGTTCGACTGTGAAGAAAGCTGAGTGCCAAAGAATTGATGCTTTTGAACTGTGGTGTTGGAGAAGACTCTTGAGAGTCCCTTGGACTGCAAGGAGGTCCAACCAGTCCATTCTGAAGGAGATCAGCCCTGGGTGTTCTTTGGAAGGAATGATGTTAAAGCTGAAACTCCAGTACTTTGGCCACCTCATGTGAAGAGCTGACTCACTGGAAAAGACTCTGATGCTGGGAGGGATTGGGGGCAGGAGGAGAAGGGGATGACAAATGATGAGATGACTGGATGGCATCACCGACTCTATGAACGTGAGTTTGAGTGAACTCCAGGAGTTGGTGATGGACAGGGAGGCCTGGCATGCTGAGATTCATGGGGTCAAAAAGAGTTGGATATGACTGAGCGACTGAACTGAACTGAAGCACATACACTATAGTAACTATGTCAGGCAATTGATGTAATTAATGTTCTTGTGATAATCATTTCACAATATATATCAAATATCACAGTGTACAACCTAAACTTATATGAAGGTATTTCTCACTTTTATCTCAGTAAAGTTGGAAAATTAGAATCAGGAGCTGCATGATAACCCGGACCCCACAGCTGAACCCACAGGTTACAGAGCAAGGCACAGGTTTGGCCAAGCTGGAAAGCCCTCCCTGGGACATTGGGCAAGTGAGTTTGGGGCAGCTAGGCCTGTTGACAGGCAGCAGCATTAGAAAAAAGTAGTTAACTTCCCCTGAAATGTGATGATGCATGTTCAATAAAAGTACTTCCAAAATACTGCTAACTTGCCACTTCCCACCCTGCAATACCAAGTGACTCTAATAGTTTGCTTAGTGTACAGTTTAGTCACTAAGAGATTTACTAAAGCATGTTTGACCAGGAGGGCAACATTTTGACCACTGATGATTCTTCATCAGCTGAACCAGGGATGGTTATTTAAGACTTCTTTTTGTATACTTTAAGAGCCAGAGCCTGTGGTTTCATTTAAAAGAGTAAACTTACATGCAAATAAAAGATTCTGAGAAGATATTATGTAAACCAGTCTCCTTACAGTGTCTTTAAAGGAATGTGATAAGGGTTCTCCAGAGGGTTAAGGAGAATGTTTTCATATTCTATGGCTAATTCTTCTAGAACTGGAGTTTATGTAGGATGATCTTAAGTAGAAGACTCCAGTGGATACCTTTCTTAGATAATCAGCTTTGATTTCTATAAATTTCTAGTATTTCAGCATATGAAATACTATTAAATTTAGATTGCAAGACACTTTCAAAATTATTTTAAAAGCATGTTGAACAGTTTTTAATGTGACTGGATTTCATTTCCTGATGATATAAAATTTCCTGATGATCTTGTGTTGTGAAAGCACATAGTTCGATTCTGAATCAAACTGACTTCCTTTAAACTGAGTCTTCCCTCAATTTGAACCCCTCTTAAAGCAGACTTCACTTACTTTAAGAGAATCAATTATAAAGGGCTCAATCTCTTAAAATAGATGGGAGTTTGCTTTTAAAAGGGGCCCAGATTGAGGGATGAAATTTTGCAGATGAGGTTCAATATCACTCTGTCCTGGTCTACATACAGTTTATCCAACTTAAGCTTCTTCAGAACATGGTCTTTTCACTTTCCCCCCATGTTTGTTTCTCACTTTTAAATAAGTTAGGAATAAAGTAAGGAGAAGGAGAATTCCCAGGTTAATGTAATTAGAAAGATGAAATGTATCAAAATGGTAAGACTGAAATTAATTTTACTCAATTTTTCTTACATTCTGATATTTCAGAACCTAAAATTAAAAAGTGAATGCTTGGAATGAAAAACACACATAACCAAATATTTGGATTATAATAAACCTTTCATAGAGAATTAATATCTGGCACACATGGACGTTGAATAAAAGAAAACATCATCAATATAGGTTTATCCTAACTTGTGGAAAGCATGCAATAATGAATTCTACCCTTTACTGGCGTGTATGTACCTCTGAATATGATTTTTTTAAAAATATAATGGGACTCACACTCTAATTTTTAAAATTGATCACTTTTAAGTGGATAGCTCCTCTAAATCTAGCACAAGAAGATGGCAGAGGAATAGGACGGAGAGACCACTTTCTCCCCCACAAATTCATCAAAAGAACATTCAAACTCTGAGTAAATTCCACAAAACAACTTCTGAATGCAAGCAGAGGACATCAGGCACCCAGAAAAGCAGCCCATTGTCTTCAAAAGGAGGTAAGAAAAAATGTAAAAGACAAAAAAAGAGACAAAAGAAGTAGGGATGTAGCTCCGTCCCAGGAAAAGAGAGAAATTTCCAAACACCAGGAAACACTCTCACTGCCAAGTCTGTGACAAGCCTTGGAAGCGCAGAGGGCAACATAACAGGGAGGAAAAAGAAATAAATAATTAAAACCCACAGATTACAAGCCCAATGCAGCACAGACGCCTGCACCCACCACTAGCAAGTGGGGGCTGGGCAGGGAGGGGCAGGCTGCATTGCTTAGAGTAAGGACCAAGCCTGAACGCCCCAAGGGCAATCTGAGTGAACTAACTTGGGCTAGCAAACCAGACTGTGGGATAGCTACCATGCAAAAAGCCAGCCCTAACCTAAGACACTGCCAGACCGGTGAAAAGAGCAAAGGACTGAACAGAGATAGCCGGCTGCAGACCATCCCCCTCCGGTGACAGGCAGCCAGAGCTGGAAGAGGGCAATCGCAGCCCCAGAGAGATATTATCTACCAGTCTGCAAGCAGGCTTCTTTGCTAACTAAGACTTCTTGGGGTTCTGGATGCTCAATATCTGCTTGAGAAGGTGTGCTGGTTGTACACGGAGAAAACCGAGCAGCAGGGACTGGGGAGGCAATAAGTCACAGTGACCACGCTTGCCAAACATCTCATCACCTGAGCTGCTCGGACCTGGGAAGGTCACAAAACACAGGCCCAACTGAGTCTGTGCCTCTGAGGGCTACCCGAGTGCCTGAACCTGAGCAGCTTAGACCTGGGAGGTGCAGGCAGCCCAGGGCCGGCCTCAGACAGTTCCCTGTGGACCAACCTAGAGCCTGAACAGTGTGGGCAGGGAGGGCACATGTGCTCTGAGTGGGGGCAGGCCCAGTGTGGCTGAGACACTGCAAACACAAGCCAGTGTTATATGTTTGCAGCGTCCCTCCCTCCCCACAGCGCAACTGAACAAGTGAGCCTAAAAAAAAGTGTCCACCACCGCCTCCCTTGTGTTAGGGCGGAATTCAGACACTGAAGAGACCACCAAACAGAAGAAGCTAAAACAGAGGGCACTGCCTTGGAAGTGACAGGTGCAATAGATTAAAACCCTGTAGTTAGTACCAACTACATAGGAAGGGGCCTATATATCTTGAGAAATATAAGCTGGACCAAGGAACTACCTGTAAATGAACTGACCCCACACTGCCCACAACAACACCAGAGAAAGTCCGAGATATATTTTTACTATTTTTATGATCATCCTTTTCTTTTTTTAAATTCTTAAGTCTTCTATTACTCCTTTAATTTTCATTTTTATAACCTACTATAATTTTGCAAAAAAAGACCTTATTTTTTTTAAAGCAAACTTCATATATATATATATATTTATATTTATAATTTTTGTGATTTTTTTCTTCTTTTCTTTAATATTGTGTTTTTGAAACTCCAACCTCTACTCTAGATTTTTAATCTTTGCTTTTTGGTATTTGTCATCAAGTTTGTACCTCTGAGAACCCAATTTTCAGTATTCCCATTTTTACTTGGGAGCGAGATTACTGATTTGACTGCTCTCTCCCACTTTGGACTCTCCTTTTTCTCCACCAGGTCGCCTCTGTCTCCTCCCTCCCCCTTCTCTTCCCTACCCAACTCTGTGAATCTCTTTGTGTGTTCCAGACAATGGAGAACACTTAGGGAACTGATTACTGGCTGAATCTGTCTCTCTCCTTTTGATTTCCCCCTTTTATCCTTCTGGCCACTTCTGTCTCCTTCTTCCCTCTTCTATTCTCTGTATAACTCTGTGAACATCTCTGAGCAGTCCGGACTGTGGAGTGCACATAAGGAAGTGATTACTGCATCGCTTGCTCTCTCCTCTTTTGATTCCACCTCATCTCATTTAGGTCACCTCTAACTCCCTCCTCCCTCTTCTCTTCTCCATGTAACACTGTGAACCTCTTTGGGTGTCCTTCACTGTGGAGAAACTTTTCATCTTTAACCTAGATGTTTTATCAAAGGTGTTGTATAGAAGGAGAAGTCTTGAGACTACTGTAAAAATAAGACTGAAAACCAGAAGTAGGAGGCTTAAGTCCAAATCCTGAGAACATCAAGGAACTCTTGATTCCAGGGAGCATTAATCAACAGGAGCTCATCAAATGCCTCTATACCTACACTGAAACCACCCAAGGGCCAAAAAGTTCCAGAGCAAGACATACCACACAAATTCTCCAGCAACACAGGAACAGAGTCCTGCACTTCAATATACCGGCTGCCCAAATTTACTCCAAAACCAACGACCTTTCATGACTCATTATTGGACACTATTGCACTCTAGAGAGAAGAAATCCAGCTCCACTTACCAGAACACCGACACAAGCTTTGCTAACCAAGAAACTTTGACAAGCCACCTGTACAACCCCACCCACAGCAAGGAAACTCCACAATTAAGAGAAACTCCACAAACGGCCAGAATACAGAAAGGCCACCCCAAACTCAGCAATGTAAATAAGATGAAGAGACAGAGGAATACTCAGCAGGTAAAGGAACAGGATAAATGCCCACCAAACCAAACAACAGAGGAAGAGATAGGGAACCTACCTGATAAAGAATTCTGAATAATGATAGTGAAAATGATCCAAAATCTTGAACTCAAAATGGAATCACAGATAAATAGCCTGGAGACAAGGATTGAGAAGACGCAAGAAAGGTTTAAAAAGGACCTAGGAAAAATTAAAAAGAGTTGATATATAATGAATGATGCAATAAATAAGATCAAAAACACTCTGGAGGCAACAAATAGTAGAATAATTGTTTCTTTTGGTCTCTATTTGCATGGATAGGATTAGTGAAGTAGAAGATAGAATGGTAGAGATAAATGAATCAGAGAGGAAAAAAGAAAAATGAATAAAAAGAAATTAGAACTCTTTCAGAGACCTCCAGGACAATATTAAATGCCCCAACATTCGAATCATAGGAGTCCTAGAAGATGACAAAAAGAAAGATTATGAGAAAATACTTGAGGAGAAAATACTTGAGGAGATAATAGTTGAAAAACTTCCCTAAAATGGGGAAGGAAATAATCACCCAAGTCCAAGAAACCCAGAGAGTCCCAAGCAGGATAAACCCAAGGTGAAACACCCCAAGACACATATTAATCAAATTAACAAAGATCAAACACAAAGAACAAATGTTAAAAGCAGCAAGGGAAAAACAACAAATAACACACAAGGGGATTCTCATAAGGATAACAACTGATCTTTCAATAGGAAATCTTCAGGCCAGGAGGGAGTGGCAAGATATACTTAAGTGATGAAAGAAAATAACCTACAACCCAGATTACTGTACTCAGCAAGGATCTCATTCAAATATGAAGGAGAAATCAAAAGCTTTACAGACAAGCAAAAGCTGAGAGAATTCAGCACCACCAAACCAGCTCTCCAACAAATGCTAAAGGATATTCTATCTATGTTTGATGCAGGATGCAGGATGCTTGGGGCTGGTGCATGGGGATGATCCAGAGGGATGATGTGGAGTGAGTGGTGGGAGGGGGATTCATGTGTGGGAGTGCATATACACCCGTGGCAGATTCATATCAATGTATGCCAAATCCAATACAGTACTGTAAAGTAAAATAGAGTAAAAATAAAAATTAAAAAAATAGGAAACTCTACTGTCAAATTTACTAATTATTAAAATGTAAATTATTTTTTTAAAAATAAAAATCTTAACATGTTCTATAAATTTTGTTATTCATATTATTACTCTTTAAAAAGGCTCTCTCTTAGAAAAAAAATTCTATTTATTTTTCAATGCCTCCATAGCATAATTTGTCATACCTCAACCTCCTCTAAGAGTGTGTAACTTTTCTGCAAGTGTCTCTCACATTTGTGCCCTGACATTCTCTCTGTTCCTTGGTCTTTCCTGTGCTCATTTGAGTATTTAGAGTCACAGATCCAGTTTCTTAACTGAATCTCTCTACTTCTTTGTAGCTCTAAGTTGGACAATATGGTACTAATTTCCATTTTAAAAATTTAGAAGCATTTATCTGTGCTAACATGCCTAACTGCTATTCAGTCTAACTCTCTTTTGTAAAATTAGTGCAACAAACTCTTCGGAAACATGCAATATGCCCTTTACATTAAAATACATTGTATGCTGACTGTGTCTCTGTATTTCTTATGTATCAACATATTTATGAGTTGATAATAATATCATATTATTTTGACTATAATATATATGTATCATATTTTCCAAATAATAAGTATGTAAAGAACAAAGAGACTGATAAATTTCTAAGCTCAAAGAGCTAATAGATAACTAAAGATTCAAATTCAGCCAATCTGGCATTAAAAGTTTTTTAACCACTAAATTGTATTCTGCTTAGGACTATTGATTGGTGCAAAGCTTCTTCAAGAAGGCTTTTGTCTAAAAACAAAAATAAAAGGTTGGTGTTAACATACAATATTATATATAAAATAGATAAACAGCAAGGACCCACTGTATAGCACCTGAAATACATTCTTATCTTGCAATAACCTCTAATAGAAAAGAATCTGAAAAAGAATATATGTGCATATTCAGTTTTTTTTTTTGATAAGTAATCTTATTGATTTATTCCAGTTTCAATTCTTAAAGATTCTTTGACAATTTTAATTATTAAACCTCCAGATATTGACTTTGTTTTTTTTNAGCCTTTGACTGTGTGATTCACAACAAGCTATGGAAAATTCTTCAAATGATGAGACTACCAGACCACCTGACCTGCCTCCTGAGAAATCTGTATTCAGGTCAAGAAGAAACTGTTAGAACTGGACATGGAACAACAGACTACTTCCAAAGGCGTACTAGGGAAAGGAGTACGTCAAGGCTGTATATTGTCACCCTGCTTATTTAACTTATATGCAGAGTACATCATGCGAAATGCCAGGCTGGATGAAGCACAAGCTGGAATCAAGATTTCTGGGAGGAATATCAAAAACCTCAGATGACACAACCCTTATGGCAGAAAGCGAAGAAGAACTAAAGAGCCCCTTGATGAAAGTGAAAGAGGAGAGTGAAAATGTTGGCTTAAAGCTCAACATTCAGAAAACTAAGATCATGGCATCTGGTCCCATCACTTCATGGGAAATAGATGGGGAAACAATGGAAACAGTGAGAGACTTTATGTTTTTGGTCTCCAAAATCACTGAAGATGGTGACTTTAGCCATGAAATTAAAGGACACTTGCTCCTTGGAAGAAGGAGCAAACTAGACAGCATATTAAAAATCAGAGACATTACTTTACCAATAAAGGTCCATCTAGTCAAAGCTATGGTTTTTCCAGTAGTCAGGTTTGGATGTAAGAGTTGGACCCTAAAGAAAGCGGAGCACTGAAGAATTGATGCTTTTGAACTGTAGTGTTGGAGAAGACTCTTGAGAGTCCGTTGGACTTCAAGGAGATCCAATAAGTCCATCCTAAAGGAAATCAGTTCTGAATATTCATTGGAAGGACTGATGCTGAAGCTTAAACTTCAGTAGTTTGGCCACCTGATGTGAAGAACTGACTCATTGGAAAGACTCTGATCCTGGGAAAGACTGAATGCAGGAGGAGAAGGGGACAACAGAGGATGAGATGGTTGGATGGCAACAACAACACAACGGACATGAGTTTGAGTAGGCTCCAAGAGTTGGTGATGGACAAGGAAGCCTGGTGTGCTGCGATCCATGGGGTCACAAAGAGTTGGACACAACTGAGAGACTGAACTGAACTGAATATATATAAATATATATATATATATATATACATATATGCAACATGTATACAGTTTTTTTTCAGCCATAAAAATAGACAGAAATCCTGTAATTTGTGACAACATGGATGAATCTTGAGGACATGATGTTAAGTGAAATGAATCAGACAGAAAAGACTGTGACCTCACCTCTATTTGAATGTAAAGAGATGAACTCCTAGAAACAAACAGGAGAGTGGTGGTTGCCAGAAGCTGGAGGTAGGGCAAATGGCAAGAGGTTGGTAAGGAGTTCAAACTTTCAATAATAAGATGAGTAAATCCTGGGGATGTAATGTGCAACGCAGTGAGTATAGTTTACTATATGGTCTACATGAAATTTCCTGAGAATAGATCTTAAATATTCCTACCATAAGTACAGTTTTCATTCCAATCCCAAAGAAAGGCAATGCCAAAGAATGCTCAAACTANACAGACCATCCCCCTCCGGTGACAGGCAGCCAGAGCTGGAAGAGGGCAATCGCAGCCCCAGAGAGATATTATCTACCAGTCTGCAAGCAGGCTTCTTTGCTAACTAAGACTTCTTGGGGTTCTGGATGCTCAATATCTGCTTGAGAAGGTGTGCTGGTTGTACACGGAGAAAACCGAGCAGCAGGGACTGGGGAGGCAATAAGTCACAGTGACCACGCTTGCCAAACATCTCATCACCTGAGCTGCTCGGACCTGGGAAGGTCACAAAACACAGGCCCAACTGAGTCTGCGCCTCTGAGGGCTACCCGAGTGCCTGAACCTGAGCAGCTTAGACCTGGGAGGTGCAGGCAGCCCAGGGCCGGCCTCAGACAGTTCCCTGTGGACCAACCTAGAGCCTGAACAGTGTGGGCAGGGAGGGCACATGTGCTCTGAGTGGGGGCAGGCCCAGTGTGGCTGAGACACTGCAAACACAAGCCAGTGTTATATGTTTGCAGCGTCCCTCCCTCCCCACAGCGCAACTGAACAAGTGAGCCTAAAAAAAAGTGTCCACCACCGCCTCCCTTGTGTTAGGGCGGAATTCAGACACTGAAGAGACCACCAAACAGAAGAAGCTAAAACAGAGGGCACTGCCTTGGAAGTGACAGGTGCAATAGATTAAAACCCTGTAGTTAGTACCAACTACATAGGAAGGGGCCTATATATCTTGAGAAATATAAGCTGGACCAAGGAACTACCTGTAAATGAACTGACCCCACACTGCCCACAACAACACCANCCTTGGAAGTGACAGGTGCAATAGATTAAAACCCTGTAGTTAGTACCAACTACATAGGAAGGGGCCTATATATCTTGAGAAATATAAGCTGGACCAAGGAACTACCTGTAAATGAACTGACCCCACACTGCCCACAACAACACCAGAGAAAGTCCGAGATATATTTTTACTATTTTTATGATCATCCTTTTCTTTTTTTAAATTCTTAAGTCTTCTATTACTCCTTTAATTTTCATTTTTATAACCTACTATAATTTTGCAAAAAAAGACCTTATTTTTTTTAAAGCAAACTTCATATATATATATATATATATTTATATTTATAATTTTTGTGATTTTTTTCTTCTTTTCTTTAATATTGTGTTTTTGAAACTCCAACCTCTACTCTAGATTTTTAATCTTTGCTTTTTGGTATTTGTCATCAAGTTTGTACCTCTGAGAACCCAATTTTCAGTATTCCCATTTTTACTTGGGAGCGAGATTACTGATTTGACTGCTCTCTCCCACTTTGGACTCTCCTTTTTCTCCACCAGGTCGCCTCTGTCTCCTCCCTCCCCCTTCTCTTCCCTACCCAAAATATATATATATATATTTATATTTATAATTTTTGTGATTTTTTTCTTCTTTTCTTTAATATTGTGTTTTTGAAACTCCAACCTCTACTCTAGATTTTTAATCTTTGCTTTTTGGTATTTGTCATCAAGTTTGTACCTCTGAGAACCCAATTTTCAGTATTCCCATTTTTACTTGGGAGCGAGATTACTGATTTGACTGCTCTCTCCCACTTTGGACTCTCCTTTTTCTCCACCAGGTCGCCTCTGTCTCCTCCCTCCCCCTTCTCTTCCCTACCCAACTCTGTGAATCTCTTTGTGTGTTCCAGACAATGGAGAACACTTAGGGAACTGATTACTGGCTGAATCTGTCTCTCTCCTTTTGATTTCCCCCTTTTATCCTTCTGGCCACTTCTGTCTCCTTCTTCCCTCTTCTATTCTCTGTATAACTCTGTGAACATCTCTGAGCAGTCCGGACTGTGGAGTGCACATAAGGAAGTGATTACTGCATCGCTTGCTCTCTCCTCTTTTGATTCCACCTCATCTCATTTAGGTCACCTCTAACTCCCTCCTCCCTCTTCTCTTCTCCATGTAACACTGTGAACCTCTTTGGGTGTCCTTCACTGTGGAGAAACTTTTCATCTTTAACCTAGATGTTTTATCAAAGGTGTTGTATAGAAGGAGAAGTCTTGAGACTACTGTAAAAATAAGACTGAAAACCAGAAGTAGGAGGCTTAAGTCCAAATCCTGAGAACATCAAGGAACTCTTGATTCCAGGGAGCATTAATCAACAGGAGCTCATCAAATGCCTCTATACCTACACTGAAACCACCCAAGGGCCAAAAAGTTCCAGAGCAAGACATACCACACAAATTCTCCAGCAACACAGGAACAGAGTCCTGCACTTCAATATACCGGCTGCCCAAATTTACTCCAAAACCAACGACCTTTCATGACTCATTATTGGACACTATTGCACTCTAGAGAGAAGAAATCCAGCTCCACTTACCAGAACACCGACACAAGCTTTGCTAACCAAGAAACTTTGACAAGCCACCTGTACAACCCCACCCACAGCAAGGAAACTCCACAATTAAGAGAAACTCCACAAACGGCCAGAATACAGAAAGGCCACCCCAAACTCAGCAATGTAAATAAGATGAAGAGACAGAGGAATACTCAGCAGGTAAAGGAACAGGATAAATGCCCACCAAACCAAACAACAGAGGAAGAGATAGGGAACCTACCTGATAAAGAATTCTGAATAATGATAGTGAAAATGATCCAAAATCTTGAACTCAAAATGGAATCACAGATAAATAGCCTGGAGACAAGGATTGAGAAGACGCAAGAAAGGTTTAAAAAGGACCTAGGAAAAATTAAAAAGAGTTGATATATAATGAATGATGCAATAAATAAGATCAAAAACACTCTGGAGGCAACAAATAGTAGAATAATTGTTTCTTTTGGTCTCTATTTGCATGGATAGGATTAGTGAAGTAGAAGATAGAATGGTAGAGATAAATGAATCAGAGAGGAAAAAAGAAAAATGAATAAAAAGAAATTAGAACTCTTTCAGAGACCTCCAGGACAATATTAAATGCCCCAACATTCGAATCATAGGAGTCCTAGAAGATGACAAAAAGAAAGATTATGAGAAAATACTTGAGGAGAAAATACTTGAGGAGATAATAGTTGAAAAACTTCCCTAAAATGGGGAAGGAAATAATCACCCAAGTCCAAGAAACCCAGAGAGTCCCAAGCAGGATAAACCCAAGGTGAAACACCCCAAGACACATATTAATCAAATTAACAAAGATCAAACACAAAGAACAAATGTTAAAAGCAGCAAGGGAAAAACAACAAATAACACACAAGGGGATTCCCATAAGGCTGACAGCTGATCTTTCAATAGAAACTCTTCAGGCCAGGAGGGAATGGCAAGACATACTTAAAGTGTTGAACGAAAAAAACCTACAGCCCAGATTACTGTACCCAGCAAGGATCTCTTTCAAATACGAAGGAGAAATCAGAAGCTTTACAGACAAGCAAAAGCTGAGAGAATTCAGCACCACCAAACCAGCTCTCCAACAAATGCTAAAGGATATTCTCTAGACAGGAAACAAAAAGGGTGTATAAACCCGAACCCAAAACAATAAAGTAAATGGCAACGGGATCATACTTCTCAATAATTACCTTAAACGTAAATGGGTTGAATGCCCCAACCAAAAGACAAAGACTGGCTGAATGGATACAAAAACAAGACCCTTGTATATGCTGTCTACAAGAAACCCACCTCAAAACAAGGGACATAAACAGACTGAAAGTGAAAGGCTGGAAAAAGATATATCATGCAAATAGAGACCAAAAGAAAGCAGGAGTGGCAATACTCATAGCTGATAAAATAGACTTTAAAGCAAAGGCTGTGAAAAGAGACAAAGAAGGCCACTACATAATGATCAAAGGATCAATCCAAGAAGAAGATATAACAATTATAAATATATATGCACCCAACATAGGAGCACCGCAATATGTAAGACAAATGCTAACAAGTATGAAAGGGGAAATTGACAATAACACAATAATAGTGGGAGACTTTAATACCCCACTCACACCTATGGACAGATCAACTAACCAGAAAATTAACAAAGAAACGCAAACTTTAAATGATACAATAGACCAGTTAGACCTAATTGATATCTATAGGACATTTCACCCCAAAACAATGAATTTCACCTTTTTCTCAAGTGCTCACGGAACCTTCTCCAGGATAGATCACATCCTGGGACATAAATCTAACCTTGATAAATTCAAAAAAATCGAAATCATTCCAAGCATCTTTTCTGACCATAATGCATTAAGATTAGATCTCAATTACAGGAGAAAAACTATTAAAAATTCCAACATTTGGAGGCTGAACAATACGCTTCTGAATAACCAACAAATCACAGAAGAAATCAAAAAAGAAATCAAAATGTGCATAGAAATGAATGAAAATGAAAACACAACAACCCAAAACCTGTGGGACACTATAAAAGCAGTGCTAAGAGGAAAGTTCATAGCAATACAGGCATACCTCAGGAAACAAGAAAAAAGTCAAATAAATAACCTAACTCTACACCTAAAGCAACTAGAAAAGGAAGAAATGGAGAACCCCAGAGTTAGTAGAAGGAAAGAAATCTTAAAAATTAGGGCAGAAATAAATGCAAAAGAAACAAAAGAGACCATAGCAAAAATCAACAAAGCCAAAAGCTGGTTTTTTGAAAAGATAAATAAAATTGACAAACCATTAGCCAGACTCATCAAGAAACAAAGGGAGAAAAATCAAATCAATAAAATCAGAAATGAAAATGGAGAGATCACAACAGACAACACAGAAATACAAAGAATCATAAGAGACTACTATCAGCAATTATATGCCAATAAATTGGACAACGTGGAAGAAATGGACAAATTCTTAGAAAAATACAACTTTCCAAAACTGAACCAGGAAGAAATAGAAAATCTTAACAGACCCATCACAAGCACGGAAATTGAAACTGTAATCAGAAATCTTCCAGCAAACAAAAGCCCAGGTCCAGACGGCTTCACAGCTGAATTCTACCAAAAATTTCGAGAAGAGCTAACACCTATCCTACTCAAACTCTTCCAGAAAATTGCAGAGGAAGGTAAACTTCCAAACTCATTCTATGAGGCCACCATCACCCTAATACCAAAACCTGACAAAGATGCCACAAAAAAAGAAAACTACAGGCCAATATCACTGATGAACATAGATGCAAAAATCCTCAACAAAATTCTAGCAATCAGAATCCAACAACACATTAAAAAGATCATACACCATGACCAAGTAGGCTTTATCCCAGGAATGCAAGGATTCTTCAATATTCGCAAATCAATCAATGTAATTCACCACATTAACAAATTGAAAAATAAATGCCATATGATTATCTCAATAGATGCAGAGAAGGCCTTTGATAAAATTCAACATCCATTTATGATAAAAACTCTCCAGAAAGCAGGAATAGAAGGAACATACCTCAACATAATAAAAGCTATATATGACAAACCCACAGCAAACATTATCCTCAATGGTGAAAAATTGAAAGCATTTCCCCTAAAGTCAGGAACAAGACAAGGATGTCCACTTTCACCGCTACTATTCAACATAGTTCTGGAAGTTTTGGCCACAGCAATCAGAGCAGAAAAAGAAATAAAAGGAATCCAAATTGGAAAAGAAGAAGTAAAACTCTCACTGTTTGCAGATGACATGATCCTCTACATAGAAAACCCTAAAGACTCCACCAGAAAATTACTAGAGCTAATCAATGAATATAGTAAAGTTGCAGGATATAAAATCAACACACAGAAATCCCTTGCATTCCTATACACTAATAATGAGAAAGTAGAAAACGAAATTAAGGAAACAATTCCATTCACCATTGCAACGAAAAGAATAAAATACTTAGGAATATATCTACCTAAAGAAACTAAAGACTTATATATAGAAAACTATAAAACACTGATGAAAGAAATCAAAGAGGACACTAATAGATGGAGAAATATACCATGTTCATGGATTGGAAGAATCAATATAGTGAAAATGAATATATTACCCAAAGCAATCTACAGATTCAATGCAATCCCTATCAAGCTACCAGCGGTATTTTTCACAGAACTAGAACAAATAATTTCAAGATTTGTATGGAAATACAAAAAACCTCGAATAGCCAAAGCAATTTTGAGAAAGAAGAATGGAACTGGAGGAATCAACTTACCTGACTTCAGGCTCTACTACAAAGCCACAGTCATCAAGACAGTGTGGTACTGGCACAAAGACAGAAATATAGATCAATGGAACAAAATAGAAAGCCCAGAGATAAATCCACACACATATGGACACCTTATCTTTGACAAAGGAGGCAAGAATATACAATGGAGTAAAGACAATCTCTTTAACAAGTGGTGCTGGGAAAACTGGTCAACCACTTGTAAAAGAATGAAACTAGATCACTTTCTAACACCACACACAAAAATAAACTCAAAATGGATTAAAGATCTAAATGTAAGACCAGAAACTATAAAACTCCTAGAGGAGAACATAGGCAAAACACTCTCCGACATAAATCACAGCAGGATCCTCAATGATCCGCCTCCCAGAATACTGGAAATAAAAGCAAATATAAACAAATGGGATCTAATTAAAATTAAAAGCTTCTGCACAACAAAGGAAACTATAAGCAAGGTGAAAAGACAACCCTCTGAATGGGAGAAAATAATAGCAAATGAAGCAACTGACAAACAACTAATCTCAAAAATATACAAGCAACTTATACAGCTCAATTCCAGAAAAATAAACGACCCAATCAAAAAATGGGCCAAAGAACTAAATAGACATTTCTCCAAAGAAGACATACGGATGGCTAACAAACACATGAAAAGATGCTCAACGTCACTCATTATCAGAGAAATGCAAATCAAGACCACAATGAGATACCACTTCACACCAGTCAGAATGGCTGCGATCCAAAAGTCTGCAAGCAATAAATGCTGGAGAGGGTGTGGAGAAAAGGGAACGCTCTTACACTGTTGGTCTGAATGCAAACTAGTACAGCCACTATGGAGAACAGTGTGGAGATTCCTTAAGAAATTGCAAATTGAACTGCCTTATGACCCAGCAATCCCAACCAGAATTGAAAGAGACACATGTACCCCAATGTCCATCACAGCACTGTTTATAATAGCCAGGACATGGAAGTAGCCTAGATGCCCATCAGCAGAAGAATGGATAAGAAAGCCATGGTACATATACACAATGGAGTATTACTCAGCCATTAAAAAGAATACATTTGAATCAGTTCTAATGAGGTGGATAAAACTGGAGCCTATTATACAGAGTGAAGTAAGCCAGAAAGAAAAATACCAATACAGTATACTAATGCATATATATGGAATTTAGAAAGATGGTAATGATAACTCTGTATGTGAGACAGCAAAAGAGACAAAGATGTATAGAACAATCTTTTGGACTCTGTGGGAGAGGGCAATGGTGGGATGATTTGGGAGAATGGCATTGAAACATGTATAATATCATATAGGAAATGAATCACCAATCCAGGTTTGATACAGGATACAGGATGCTTGGGGCTTGTGTACTGGGATGAACCAGAGGGATGGTACGGGGAGGGAGGTGGGAGCAGATTCAGGATGGGGAACTCATGTATACCCGTGGCAGATTCATGTCAATGTATGGGCAAAACCAATACAGTATTGTAAAGTAAAATTTTAAAAATATATAAAATAAAGAAAGAAAGAAAATTAGAGATACCAAGGGAACATTTCATGCAAAGATGGGCTCGATAAAGGACAGAAATGGTATAGACCTACCAGAAGCAGAAGATATTAAGAAGAGGTGGCAAGAATAAACAGAAGAACTGTACAAAAAAGATCTTCATGACCAAGATAATCACGATGGTGTGATCACTCATCTAGAACCAGACATCCTGGAATGTGAAGTCAAGTGGGCCTTAGAAAGCATTACTACAGACAAAGCTAGTGGAGGTAATGGAATTCCAGTTGAGCTATTTTAAACCCTGAAAAATGATGCTGTGAAAGTGCTGCACTCAGTATGCCAGCAAATTTGGAAGGGGCATTAGCCAACTCCAAATCCCCACTCACCAGGAAAAAGATGCCCCAAAGAGAGACTGTAGCCACCCCAAGAATACTCCAGCTTATTCTTCGAGATCCCATAGGATCTGAATGCTTTTCTTGTGGGCCATGAGACTTTCTCTAATTTGGTTGGAGGTATTTCCCCAGAAACAACATGCCTCATTCTACATGCCTCAAGTCCCTTGAGATCTATCTCCTGTCTGTTTTGGAGTATAACTCCTGCCAAGCTGTGTTGGCTTTTTAGAGTTGTCCTGGAAAATCTTATCCCCAGAAACTTAATTTTGGGAGTATTAGTTAGAATTGCACTCATTTGTAGTCCTGAATAGGTATCTGACATCTACCAGGGGCCCACAGGTGTATTGTGTGTCCTCTTCTGTTTTCTTCCATGGCTTAATTAGTGAGTAGTGAATCCAGGAGTTGTGCCCTGGTACCTTGACTGGTATGGGGGTGGAAAATATTGCAGAGTAGGGGGCCTTCCATATGTGCTGGAGTTGAGTCTTTGAGGACTCATCTTTCCAGAGTTTAATTAGGACTGGAGTCCCTGGAGCATATAGTGGTGGCTGTTTAGAATCTTGTGGGTCCTGGTTGACCCACAAGTGTATTTCTTGTTGGAATTGCCCAATGGCCATTGTATAAGACTGGGGGGCCTGAGCCTTTGGATCTAGGAATAGGTCATTTACATAAACAAAAGATCTCCCATATAGCATCTCATAAGGACTAAGACCAATCTGTTCCTTAGGGGCAATACAGGTGTGGAGGAGAGCTATTGGTGAAGCTTCCTTCTATTGTTTGCTGAATTATCTTTTTTATCACCAATTTTAAGAATTGGTTGGCTCTTTCTACTTTTCCTGAAGACTGAGGCCTCTGGGCACAATGGAGGTAATAAGTAGTGCCCAATCCTTTAGAGAGCGCTTGGGTGGCCTTAGAAGTAAATGATGTCCCATTGTCACTTTGTAATGACCTGGGCAGACCAAATCTTGGAATGATTTCATGGAGCAGTTTTTGTTTGTTTGTTTGTTTGTTTGTTTACTACCTCCTCAGCCTTCTCAGTCCAGGTGGGAAAGCCTTCAATCCACCCTGTGAATGTATCTATCATGACTAGTAAGTATTTATACCTTTGAGAGACTGGCATCTGGGTGAAGTCCTTCTGTCAGTCCTCTCCTGGGTAGATCCCAAATCGTTGGACAGGCTGGGCCAGCCAGGGTCTTCGAGCTCCTTGGGGGTCGTTTAATTGGCAAGTGGGACAAGAGGAGACCACTTGCCTTATAGTCGTTTGGAGGTCTGTTCCTCTGAAGGACCTTTCTAGTAATCTTTGGTGGGCTTTTTCCCCTAAATGCGTGGTGGCATGTAAGGAGTTATACAACTTCCATTGGAGGTTCCCAGGCAGAAAAAGAAGTCCCTCCTTGTGGAACCACTCCATATGATCTTCTTGAAAATCCTCACTCTTAGCTTTGAGTCTCACCTTCAGTATATGAAGGAGTTTCTGGCAAATTAGTCTGTGGAACTAAGGTGGCAACCCCTATTAAGTCACTGTTCTGTAATGCTGCTCTCTTAGCTGCTTGATCATCTTGGTCATGCCACTTCCATGTTCCCTTTTTGGTTTCCTTTACAGTGGGAGACTGAAACCTCAGTGATCAGATGGACTGCCTGCAAAAACCTAAGGATTTTGTCACCATACTTGATTGGGGACCCTCGGGTGGTCAAGTGGCCTTTTTCTTTCCTATTAGCAGCGTGTGCATGTAGCACCAGAAAGGGATACTCGGAGTCAGCGTAAATGGCTACTCTTTCCTTTTCCCAGCTCTAAAGCTTGAGTCAGGGCTATGAGCTCAGCTAATTGGGCTGAAGTACCTGGTGGCAAAGGTTTAGCCTCTATGGTCTCAAAATTAAAGACTACTGCATATCCGTTCTTCTTTCTCCATCTTAGACAAAGCCGCTTCCATCAGTGTACCAGATTTTCTCAGGATTGATCAGATAATCTTCTGACAATCCCTCTCCAGGTTTTGTCCAGTGATCCAAAATTTCCAGGCAAGAGTGAAAGGGGAAAGAGCCATCAGGTAGTAGGCAGGAGGGTAGCTGGGTTGAGAACCTCGCAAGAAGGTATAGTCAGGCCTGGATTTTCCACCAGCACGACTTGATATCTGAGGATCCTTTGATCAGACTCCATAGATGGCCTCTCCCATTCAAGAGTTGTTTCACTTGTTTGCTGGTAAAAATAGTTAGTTTGCCCCCAAGAGAGTTTTAAAGCATCTTCTATCATGATTGCAATAGCTGCAAGATTTTGAAGGCGAGGAAAGATCTCTTCCTCATAAGGGAGTAGGACATTCAGGGATCACCAGAAACTGGTAGGGAAATATTTGTCCATCCTAGCAACAAAGAAATGCTTAGGTGAATCTTTTTGTAATTGTTTTTCCTATTGCACCCAAAATGGTACAGGTTTGGGAGAAGACTCTGGAGTAGAAGGTCAGGACAGAGTATGTAGCCCTGTGTCAACCAAGAAATTCGCAGACTTACTTGACACATCCAGTTGCAGCATTGGCTCCAGCCCTGTGATGGTTATCCGTGACAGGCAGGCTGGCTGGAGCGGGCTGCTTCAGCCCTGTTGAACCATCATGAGGGAAGGCTTGACACTTGACCTTGAGGCTTATGGATCCTGAAGGCAGTGTGCCACCCAGTGTCCCAGTTGATGGAATTTGTAGCAAGACATTTTAGGAGACTTGACATGATTTGGATATTTGGCCCAATGTCCTGCCTGCCTACAGACTAAGCATTTGCCTCGTGCCTTGTCCTTCAGGGACTTGGGGTTTGCCATAGGGCTTTCCTGAAGGGTGACCAGCATCTGACCATGCCTTATCTCTTTCCTTTTCTCCCTTTACTGGGTCTTGGACTTCCTTTCCTGTTCTGTTATAAAATGTATGGGTGGCTATCTGGACCATCTCATCTAAAGAGGCAGAAGGGTCCTGCTACCGTAGCTGTTGTAACTTTATCCTGATGTTTGATGCACATTGGGACAGGAATTTGTCCTTTAAAATCACTTGTCCCGAATGGATAAGAAAGCTGTGGTACATATACATAATGGAATATGACTCAGGTATTAAAAAGAATGTGTTTTAATCAGTTCTAATGAGATGGGTGAAACTGGAGCCTATTATACAGAGTGAAGTAAGTCAGAAAAAGAAAAACACCAATACAGTATATTAATGCATATATATGGAATTTAGAAAGATGCTGACAATGACCCTATATGCGAGACAGTACAAGAGACACAGATGTAAAGAACAGACTTTTGGACTCTGGGAGAAGGTGAGGGTGGGATGATTTGAGAGAATAGCATTGAAATATGTATATTACTATATGTGAAACAGATTGTCAGTCCAGGTTCCATGCATGAGACAGGGTGCTCAGGGCCAGTGCACTGGGATGACCCTGAGGGATGGGGAGGGAGGTGGGAGGGGGGTTCAGGATGGGGAACAGATGTATACCCATGGCTTATTCATGTCAAAGTATGGCAAAAACCACTACAATATTGTAAAGTAATTAGCCTCCAATTAAAATAAATAAATTTTAAAAAGAGAGATAAATAAAATCACCTGTCCCTCGTAAAAGTCTAGGTCCAGACTGGTAAATTTTTGGAGGGCCCCTTTTAGCCTTTCCAGAAAGGCAATGGGGTTCTTGCTGGGCTCCTGAATTGTTGCTGAGAGTGGGCACAGTTCCACAACTAGTAGGCCTCCTTCTATTTCCCTGGATGGATTTCTTTAGGGGTGAGTCTTTCTGAAGCTTATCCTACCCAGTACTGTTGCAGCCTGAGAGCTGGGAATCCCCTAGTCAGAGTGCAGATCCCCAGGCAGGTTGAGGCATGACAACATCCTAGAGATCGCATCCCTGGGCAGGTTGAGGCAGGTTGCCCTCCTGAGAATTGGGTCCCTAGGCAGGTTGAAGCATGTCGACCTCCTGGGACCCCTGGACTGGCAGATCCCCAAGTAGGCTGAGGCATGATAACCTCCCAGGAACCAGATCTCAAAGCAGGTTGAGGCAAGTCAAACTCCTGGGACCCCCAGACTGGTGGATCTCCAAGTATGGTTGAGGCATGACAACCTCCCAGGGACAAGATCCCTAGACAGATCAAGGCAGAATGACATCCTGGGATCCCCAGGCTGGAGTTAGGTGTCCCCAAGGTCTCCAGCAAGACCAGTTCTGGGTAGGACTAAGGGGTTGTAATCTTAACCCATTGCTGGTTTGTCCAGTGAGGATGGGCATAGTTACCATGATGTAAAGCAATCTCCTAGCCCATGCTCGGAGACTGGGAACCTGAAGAAATAGCCATAAGGCTTATCCGCTTAAGGTAATATAAGTCACTGGTTTCCTCCCCTAGTCCTCCATAAGAGTAGTTATGGGTATTTCCAATGGTAAACGTTTCATTGTCATAGACACACTCTAGGTAATAGCAGAAGTAATTACAAAACAGTGGGTTATCTGGTCCTGTTGGGGATATTAAGAGTATTTTATTAATAAGCTACGTGGAGTGATGTTGCCTACAGACGGGGCAGGATCATGGTTGTAGAAGTTAGTAAGTGACTTAAGAACAAATTGATAAAGACAACAGACCAGATGTTCCATAAAAATGGAGTGGAGATTTGGTCCAGGGGTATGTTTGTAACTTTAGGAGAAGGGTGGTCAGGGTTTGGGCCCAAACAGCCTGAAGGTTTATCTCCTAAAATGGCAAACATTGTCCCTGGAAGCCCAATTGCCCTTGAAGAGCTATGAGCTCAGCTAATTGGGCTGAAGTACCTGGTGGCAAAGGTTTAGCCTCTATGGTCTCAAAATTAAAGACTACTGCATATCCGTTCTTCTTTCTCCATCTTAGACAAAGCCGCTTCCATCAGTGTACCAGATTTTCTCAGGATTGATCAGATAATCTTCTGACAATCCCTCTCCAGGTTTTGTCCAGTGATCCAAAATTTCCAGGCAAGAGTGAAAGGGGAAAGAGCCATCAGGTAGTAGGCAGGAGGGTAGCTGGGTTGAGAACCTCGCAAGAAGGTATAGTCAGGCCTGGATTTTCCACCAGCACGACTTGATATCTGAGGATCCTTTGATCAGACTCCATAGATGGCCTCTCCCATTCAAGAGTTGTTTCACTTGTTTGCTGGTAAAAATAGTTAGTTTGCCCCCAAGAGAGTTTTAAAGCATCTTCTATCATGATTGCAATAGCTGCAAGATTTTGAAGGCGAGGAAAGATCTCTTCCTCATAAGGGAGTAGGACATTCAGGGATCACCAGAAACTGGTAGGGAAATATTTGTCCATCCTAGCAACAAAGAAATGCTTAGGTGAATCTTTTTGTAATTGTTTTTCCTATTGCACCCAAAATGGTACAGGTTTGGGAGAAGACTCTGGAGTAGAAGGTCAGGACAGAGTATGTAGCCCTGTGTCAACCAAGAAATTCGCAGACTTACTTGACACATCCAGTTGCAGCATTGGCTCCAGCCCTGTGATGGTTATCCGTGACAGGCAGGCTGGCTGGAGCGGGCTGCTTCAGCCCTGTTGAACCATCATGAGGGAAGGCTTGACACTTGACCTTGAGGCTTATAGATCCTGAAGGCAGTGTGCCACCCAGTGTCCCAGTTGATGGAATTTGTAGCAAGACATTTTAGGAGACTTGACATGATTTGGATATTTGGCCCAATGTCCTGCCTGCCTACAGACTAAGCATTTGCCTCGTGCCTTGTCCTTCAGGGACTTGGGGTTTGCCATAGGGCTTTCCTGAAGGGTGACCAGCATCTGACCATGCCTTATCTCTTTCCTTTTCTCCCTTTACTGGGTCTTGGACTTCCTTTCCTGTTCTGTTATAAAATGTATGGGTGGCTATCTGGACCATCTCATCTAAAGAGGCAGAAGGGTCCTGCTACCGTAGCTGTTGTAACTTTATCCTGATGTTTGATGCACATTGGGACAGGAATTTGTCCTTTAAAATCACTTGTCCCGAATGGATAAGAAAGCTGTGGTACATATACATAATGGAATATGACTCAGGTATTAAAAAGAATGTGTTTTAATCAGTTCTAATGAGATGGGTGAAACTGGAGCCTATTATACAGAGTGAAGTAAGTCAGAAAAAGAAAAACACCAATACAGTATATTAATGCATATATATGGAATTTAGAAAGATGCTGACAATGACCCTATATGCGAGACAGTACAAGAGACACAGATGTAAAGAACAGACTTTTGGACTCTNTACAGAGTGAAGTAAGTCAGAAAAAGAAAAACACCAATACAGTATATTAATGCATATATATGGAATTTAGAAAGATGCTGACAATGACCCTATATGCGAGACAGTACAAGAGACACAGATGTAAAGAACAGACTTTTGGACTCTGGGAGAAGGTGAGGGTGGGATGATTTGAGAGAATAGCATTGAAATATGTATATTACTATATGTGAAACAGATTGTCAGTCCAGGTTCCATGCATGAGACAGGGTGCTCAGGGCCAGTGCACTGGGATGACCCTGAGGGATGGGGAGGGAGGTGGGAGGGGGGTTCAGGATGGGGAACAGATGTATACCCATGGCTTATTCATGTCAAAGTATGGCAAAAACCACTACAATATTGTAAAGTAATTAGCCTCCAATTAAAATAAATAAATTTTAAAAAGAGAGATAAATAAAATCACCTGTCCCTCGTAAAAGTCTAGGTCCAGACTGGTAAATTTTTGGAGGGCCCCTTTTAGCCTTTCCAGAAAGGCAATGGGGTTCTTGCTGGGCTCCTGAATTGTTGCTGAGAGTGGGCACAGTTCCACAACTAGTAGGCCTCCTTCTATTTCCCTGGATGGATTTCTTTAGGGGTGAGTCTTTCTGAAGCTTATCCTACCCAGTACTGTTGCAGCCTGAGAGCTGGGAATCCCCTAGTCAGAGTGCAGATCCCCAGGCAGGTTGAGGCATGACAACATCCTAGAGATCGCATCCCTGGGCAGGTTGAGGCAGGTTGCCCTCCTGAGAATTGGGTCCCTAGGCAGGTTGAAGCATGTCGACCTCCTGGGACCCCTGGACTGGCAGATCCCCAAGTAGGCTGAGGCATGATAACCTCCCAGGAACCAGATCTCAAAGCAGGTTGAGGCAAGTCAAACTCCTGGGACCCCCAGACTGGTGGATCTCCAAGTATGGTTGAGGCATGACAACCTCCCAGGGACAAGATCCCTAGACAGATCAAGGCAGAATGACATCCTGGGATCCCCAGGCTGGAGTTAGGTGTCCCCAAGGTCTCCAGCAAGACCAGTTCTGGGTAGGACTAAGGGGTTGTAATCTTAACCCATTGCTGGTTTGTCCAGTGAGGATGGGCATAGTTACCATGATGTAAAGCAATCTCCTAGCCCATGCTCGGAGACTGGGAACCTGAAGAAATAGCCATAAGGCTTATCCGCTTAAGGTAATATAAGTCACTGGTTTCCTCCCCTAGTCCTCCATAAGAGTAGTTATGGGTATTTCCAATGGTAAACGTTTCATTGTCATAGACACACTCTAGGTAATAGCAGAAGTAATTACAAAACAGTGGGTTATCTGGTCCTGTTGGGGATATTAAGAGTATTTTATTAATAAGCTACGTGGAGTGATGTTGCCTACAGACGGGGCAGGATCATGGTTGTAGAAGTTAGTAAGTGACTTAAGAACAAATTGATAAAGGCAACAGACCAGATGTTCCATAAAAATGGAGTGGAGATTTGGTCCAGGGGTATGTTTGTAACTTTAGGAGAAGGGTGGTCAGGGTTTGGGCCCAAACAGCCTGAAGGTTTATCTCCTAAAATGGCAAACATTGTCCCTGGAAGCCCAATTGCCCTTGAAGAGATGCCACCAACAGATGGATTCCTAGCAGATGGACATCTGTGTGCCTGTCACCCTCCTTAGCAGGTTCACTAAGAGATGATGTTATTTCACATGTTGTAGGAAACATGGAAGATGAAAGCCTGGGTATCTAGAGGAATTGGAAGTTATACAGTATTTCCCTTCCGAGGACCATCTGTTTCCTGGTTGTCCCACCAGAAGATTGTAGAGGCAACATTGTGGGCCCAGATGAGGCTCAGGAAGAGAGCATGAAACAGGACAGAAGGGGCAGGGCACAACTTTTGAAAGAATGGCATAACCCAAGGGCACAACATAAACTGACTAAAAAAAAAAATGGGTCCAAGATGGTAGACAAGTCAAATCCAACTAAAACCTTGATTCTTAATCTGCAAGTTAAATGACACACCCAGAGGCATCATGAGGGGTTCCAAGGCACTATCAAAAGACCAAGGAGTGGATGATTTCCATATTGTTGCAATGATCCTCCCACTCATTAGCATAGGAAATTACCCAGCCCATAAAAAACTAACCACACCACATTCCATGGCTATGGCGCTTGCCCTCTGTGATGGCCCACACTCTTGGAGTGTGCTTCTTTCTGAAAACCCACTTCTTAACTATCACTTTGTCTCTCACTGAATTATTTCTGCAATAAGACATCAAGAACCTGAGTTTCATTAGGTTCTGAAACCAGTCAATGTGGGTTTTGCCTAGGCTCAAGTCCTGGTCGTACATGACTGAGTGATTAAGCATAGCAGAGTCCCTGCCACGTGAGTTTGAGTCCCAGTCTTAGGTACACAGTTTCAAACACAACTTTCAGAAATGGAAAGATGACGACCTGCCCAATACTTTGTAAACTGTGGCATAGATGGAGAGAAGAGCTGAAGGACAGGAGGGAAAAGCATTGGGGAAACATGCCAAGGATCCCCTTTCATAACTTGCCAGAAAAACTGCTAACTGCCTGACCTGTGCCCACAGTTTTCATTGGCCTGGTCCTTGGCACAAAGAAGGTTGAGGACAGAAGAATCCTCACTCACTTGGGCAACAGCTACTAGGGCACAGCAGATGGTGGAGCCTTCAGGACACACTGGGAAGCAGTCCCTGCCAGAGTTCCTCAGTTGTACCCACTGATGCTTACCTGTTCACAGGGAGTTCAAGGAAACAAGAAATGAGAGACTGTAAAGGAATTAAGATTTTGTTAGCCATACGTCCTTCCAGCCATAAAGGTGAGGACCTCCTACCTTAACCAGAGGTCTTCTGGAATCTGATACTGAGTCATGTGAGCTTTGTTCCAGGTTTGTTTTGTTGTCTGTTACCAGCATGCTAGGCTTCTTGTCACTTCCACTGTGCTAGGTTTCCTTCATGTTCAGTTTCCACCATGTGCACTTGTGCCAAGTTGGGCTTCTGCTGTGTTTGGTCTCTGCCTCACTGGGCCTGAGCTGAGGTTGTTTCAGCCAGGTTATATCCGAGACATGGCACCAGACATGTCAGGGGAATGTGTTTTTCTCAGTTCTGTTTCGCTGCAGCAAAGATTTGAAATGGTAGACCAGTGTTACAGCTCTGTTACAGCTCAGGGTTTTATTTGGCAGGCAAAGGATAGTACAGCCCCGAGGTGTGAGGGTGGGCATACCCCAAAGGAGAAGCCTCAATCTGTCTTGGCTTCCTTCTTTTATATATTTGTCTCCTCTCCACCTTGAGCCTGCCCCATGCAAACTGGGCTAGCCAAGAAGGGAGCATGTTTGTTTCACCAGTTCTCACTCTGGTCCACAGATTTTCTTCTTTTCTGTTGTCACAGGCCTTTCTCTATTTTTGTGTTTTAGCCACTGCCATTTTGGACTCTTTTTTCCTATTCTAACTACCTAACAGAAATATGAACTTGATAAAATCTAGAAATTCACAGTCAGTTTCCAGGCAGCTTATTCTCTGTTTTCATTCACTTCTTTTATATATTTGTCTCCTCTCCACCTTGAGCCTGCCCCATGCAAACTGGGCTAGCCAAGAAGGGGGCATGTTTGTTTCACCAGTTCTCACTCTGGTCCACGGATTTTCTTTCTTTATGTTGTCACAGGCCTTTCTCTATCTTTGTCTTTTAGCCACTGCCATTTTGGACTCTTTTTTCCTGTTCTAACTACCTAACAGAAATATGAACTTGGTAAAATCTAGAAATTCACAGTCAGTTTCCAGGCAGCTTATTCTATGTTTTCATTCAGTGAAAACAATAAAACCAGAAAATTAAATATTAAATTTTCTTAGTGAGTCCAAAATTACTATACAGTAAGTATGTGGAGACTACAGCAATGCTTCTAGACTCCCACTGCTCTTACATCAAATTTCATTGAAGACAGATTCATCCTAATTCAGGAGAGTATTGAATTAGCCTGACTACATGCCTTATTCAGGTCACTGCTGAGACTGAATTTATCTGTTTAGTGGGAAGGTCAAATGGAAGTTAATTAATTAAGGAGTGTTGGAAATGAGTTACACTGTAGCTTCTATTTAAAGTATTGCAGAAAAGAAGTATCCATAAAGCAGATGTGAATAAGTAAGAGAAAGGATGTTTCAGGTTAGGACTGATTAAACATGAATTTTAGTGAAAGAGGGAAAAATACATTTTTTGAGATAGAAATATATAGTAGAGTAGAGGAGAAGCTTTTTGGGACCTAGCTTCAGGAGCAAAATAGATCAACATTTGGTGTCCAAAAGAGCTGTGAATTTGACCTTTGGCTCTTGTATTTTTCCATTCACAATAGCCAGGTGATGGCAGTTCTCCATGTCCACATAAAAGGACAAAAGGATAAAGAAGTAAATTAAAACATTAATGGACCTTGATTAATCAAAAGGAAGAGAGACTCTAGTCTGATATTTAATTCCATCAGAGTCTTGGCAACTGCCTAAATGAATGAAACTTTGCAAAAAGTTTTCCATTTCCTGTGGTTGATAAATTGGCTTTTGTAAATTTTGACAAATTTGATTTGAGACTACTGTTTTAGAATTATTCTTTGTATAATTTTCTATCTCTAATATCAGTTAATAGTTATTTAATATCAACCTAATCATAACTCAATATCAATTAATAGTTAACCTAAAAATATTAATAAATGAGCATCACAAACTAAAAGAGCTGTTTGCCATAAAAGCCTCATTGCAAATTAATTTATTTAAAGAAGCCAGAGCAACAAGGCTTGGGGATTGAATATAGCACTAATAGTCAGTTGTTAAAATTTTGACATTTAATTGTTTTGTTGCCATATATTTTCTGCTAAATACAATATTCTTTTCCCTTTGAATTAAAAAAAAATAGCAAAAAAGAATGGGCTTAGAGATGATACAAGTTTGCAAAAAACTTGAATATTTGAAACAGGTTGGGATTTAATTTCATATTCAGAAAGGAAATTTCAAATTTCTTTTAAAATTGAAAACACATTATAGTGTATGCTTTAGAATCAAACATTAATAGAAGTAGGCTTGAATCCTTTTTCTACTACTTAACCAATAGCTAAGTTTGTAAAATTTATTTATTTTCATTGAGTCTCATTCGTAAACTGGGCGAGAACTTATTGAGTTGCTGGGTGGATTAATGTTGAGAAAAAGTATTTGACATAATTATTATAAAGCTAGCCCCTATCATATGTGGCAACTATTATGTTTATATATTTTAATGGAGAGAAAGTTTTAGTTATTTTTAAAACAACTAATCTCCAGAGAACTTGCAAAAAGAGCCAAAAGGGAGGGATATTGAATACCTAACATTAGAAGATTATTTAGAGCCCTTTTGTGCAAATTGAAAAAGTAACAGTCTTTACATTTTTTGGCTCTAAAATCACTGCAGATGGTGACTACAGCTATGAAATTAAAAGACGCTTGCTCCATTGGAAGAAAAGCTATTTAGAAAAGCTAAAGACAAACCTAGACAGCATATTAAAAAGCAGAGACATTACTTTATCAACAAAGATCCTTCTATGGGCCTAAGGTCAAAGCTATGGTTTTTCCAGTAGTCAGGTTTGTTTATGTGAGAGTTGGACCATAAAGAAAGCTGAGCACCGAAGAATTGATGCTTTTGAACTGTGGTTTTGAAGAAGACTCTTGAAGTACCTTGGACTGCAAGGAGATCCAACCAGTCAATCCCAAAGGAAACAAACCCTGAATATTTATTGGAAGGACTGATGCTGAAGCTGAAGCTCCAGTACTATGGGCACCTGATGTGAAAAACTGACTCATTGGATAAGACCCTGATGCTGAGAAAGATAGAAGGCAGGAGGAGAAGGGGGCGACAGAGGATGAGATGCATGGATGTCATCACCGACTCAACGGACATGAATTTGAGTAAGCTCCAGGAGTTGGTCGGGGAAGGCAATGGCACCCCACCCCAGTACTCTTGCCTGGAAAATCCAATGGACGGAGTAGCCTGGTGGGCTGCAGTCCATGGGGTCGCTAACAGTCGGACAGACTGAGCGACTTCACTTTCACTTTTCTCTTTCATGCATTGGAGAAGGAAATGGCAACCCACTCCAGTATTCTTGCCTGGAGAATCCCAGGGATGGGGGAGCCTGGTGGGCTGC
>SJYX01024777.1:0-53177 GCA_006410675.1 Oreotragus oreotragus | reverse complement strand
CCCTTAAATCTATTTCTCACTTCCACTGTATAATCATAAGGGATTTGATTTAGGTCATACCTGAATGGTCTAGCGGTTTTCCCTACTTTCTTCAATTTAAGTCTGAATTTGGCAATAAGGAGTTCATTATCTGAGCCACAGTCAGCTCCCAGTCTTGTTTTTGCTGACTGTATAGAGCTTCTCCATCTTTGTCTGCAAAAAATATAATCAATCTGATTTCAGTTGACCATCTGGTGATGGCCACATATAGAGTTTTCTTTTGTGTTGTTGGAAGAGGGTATTTGCTATGACCAGTGCATTCTCTTGGCCAAACTCTATCAGCCTTTGCCCTGCTTCATTCTGTATTCCAAGGCCAACTTTGCCTGTTACTCCAGGTAGCTCTTGACTTAATTTTGCATTACAGTCCCCTATAATGAAGAAGACATCTTTTTTGAGTGTCAGTTCTAGAAAGTCTTGTAGGTCTTCATAGAACTGTTCAACTTCAGCTTCTTGAGCATTACTGGTCAGAGCATAGACTTGGATTACTGTGATATTGAATTGTTTGCCTTAGAAACTGAAGAACCTAAGCCACCCCATTTTGTTAAAAAAGACTCCATTTTAGAGTTCTGAGGAAAGAGTCTTTTGGAAAACCCCTGACCTCACCCCACCACCTGCGAGCCAATCAGATCCCAGATCAGGATCTCCTGACTTTATATTCAAGACTTATGACCTGCCTGGGAAATTCAAATTAAGCCCGGGAAATGAAAACCAATCAGAACCCAACACCTAACCCTTCCACAGAAGGTACTCCCAACCCGGAAACTCACGTTTTTTGAATTTTTCGAGCGAGAATACCCTATATAAGCAATGAAACCCAGAGTTCGAGGCTCTTCTCCTTAGCCGCTGCGTTGGTAATGGTGGGAGCCCCAGCTCAAGCTTGGTAATAAAAACTCTCTTGCTTTTGCATTGGATATCGGCTCCCTGGTGGTCATTGGGAGATTTCGTGACTCGGGCATAACAAAATGAAAGGAGACCATTTTGTCATTTTTGAGATTGCATCCAAGTACTGCATTTTGGACTCTTTTGTTGACTATTGAAAGGTTGTTGTTGACCCATGAAAAGACGCCGGGATTCTTGGTCTCCAGAGGAGAATTCAATCCAGGGCCAAAGACGAGGCTTGATTGCTCAGAGCTTTTGTGTAGTAAAGTTTTATTAAAGTATAAAGAAGATAGAGAAAGCTTCTGACATAGGCATCAGAAGAGGGCAGAAAGAGTACCCCCCTGCTAGTCTTCAGGTGGATGTTATATAGTCACTAGTAGTCTGTTAATGAAAGAAAGAAATGTCTTAAAACTCAGAATGGCACAGGCCCTTCATCCATAAGATGTATTTTGGGATAATCTTGGCACCAGACGATTCATCCCGGGCCATAAAATGATTGACTTGAATCTTGTAGAAGGGTAGATTACCATACAAATAGTTTTGTTTACATATAATAGGGGAACAATATCTGAGTATAACATAATGGTTTGTCAAGTAGGTTCTGAGCCATTAGGCGGAACTGATTTGAAGACAGAGTCTGGGGAAATGCATAGTACATTAACATAGCTTAAGACAAACATTTCCCTAAGAAAAATGCATTGGTTAACTCAAGGTTTGAGAATACTTAACTTCAGGTGCGACCAGGTGTCATAATGACAACACAGTAATCTTAATGAAAGAAAGGAATGTCTTAAAACTCAGAATGGCACCAGGCCCCTCATCCATAAGATGCATTTTGGGATAATCTTGGCACCAGACGATTCATCCCGGGCCATAAAATGATTGACTTGAATCTTGTAGAAGGGTAGATTACCATACAAATAGTTTTGTTTACATATAATAGGGGAACAATATCTGAGTATAACATAATGGTTTGTCAAGTAGGTTCTGAGCCATTAGGCGGAACTGATTTGAAGACAGAGTCTGGGGAAATGCATAGTACATTAACATAGCTTAAGACAAACATTTCCCTAAGAAAAATGCATTGGTTAACTCAAGGTTTGAGAATACTTAACTTCAGGTGCGACCAGGTGTCATAATGACAACACAGTATTTTAAGAGAAACCTTCTTTTAAATTTGTATAGAGAAGGAAAAAAATATTGCTAGTTTGTTTCCTCCTGCTGCTTAAGAGAGATAAAAATGTCTGACATTTGCAGCCTATTTCCTCTGTTTGGAGACCCCTGGCCTTCTTGCCTGTTACCCTCTCATTAGGAGGGCCACTCCATTTCTTTTAAGGGATTCTTGCCCAGTGTAGTAGATATAATGGTTATCTGAGTTAAATTCACCCTTTACAGTCCATTTTAGGTCAGTGATTCCTAAAATGTCAATGTTCACTCTTGCCATCTCCTATTTGATCACTCCAATTTATCTTAATTCATGCACTTAACATTGCAGGTTCCTACGCGATATTGCTCTTTATAGCATCGGACTTTACTTCCATCACCCATCACATCCAAAACTGGGTGTTGTTTTTGCTTTGGCTCCATCTCGTCATTCTTTCTAGAGTTATTTCTCCACTCTTTTCCAGTAGCACAGTGGGCACCAACCAACCTGGGGAGTTCATCTTTCAGTGTTATAATAATAGGAACTTAAAATATAAGATTAAAAAAAAAAAGGAAATTATATACTTTCACAAATTATTTAGTCTTGCATAAAAATTAAAAATAACAAAAAAGTATGGCTTATAATTGTATGTTTTGCTTAGCATAAACTAATCTAACAAAGGTATAAATGAAAGGTTTTAGGAATTAATCACAAATTCTCTAAGCTGTACCTATACATTTCTAAGAAATTTCTGGTTTTTATCATTATTTGGAGTTCTCTGTTTTCTTCCTAATATGGATCCATTAAATGTGTCAACAGGCCAATATTTGATTACCATGACTATATCTCACACAGGCTCAAATAAGAACGTTTTGATATAGTATCAATTTCAAATGAGTAAATTTGCCATTACATAATAACGACAGTGATAATGATAATGTTAAGAACAGTTGGAACTTCTTTGGTGGTCTAGTGATTAAGATGCTGCATTTTCAACGCAGGGGTTCAAGTTCAGTCCCTGATTGTGGAACTAAGATCCCACGAGGTACAGCCCAAAAATAATAAAAAATAATAATAATACAATAAAATTAGACTGTTAAAAAAGCAACTGTCATTTTTCTCATTACTTATTGTAATATAAATTTAATCTTCACATCAGATTTGCAGTTGATATTATTATCTACATATTATGGATGAAAGGGCTTCCCTAGTGGCTCAGACGGTAAAGCATCTGCCTGCAATGCGGGAGACCTGGGTTCAATTCCTGGGTTGGGAAGATCCCCTGGAGAAGGATATGGCAATCCACTCCAGCACTCTTGCCTGGAAAATCCCATGGACAGAGGAGCCTGATAGGCTACAGTTCATGGGGTCGCAAAGAGTCGGACATGACTGAGCGACTTCACTTTCACTTTCACTTTCTATGGATGAAAAGCTGAGACTCAAAAAGAGTTAACTAACTTTCCCAAAGCACTGAAAAATACAAGCTACTAGAAGCCAGATCAGGCACAGTTTTTGACGCTAGTGTTTGTGCTTTTTGTTCCCCACCATACCATCTTTAAAAAAAAAAAAAAAAGCAGAGTACTCAGCTCAGTCACTTTCTGCTTTTCCTTGGGTGTTACTGTTTTACAGAGAAGTTCATATACTATAGCAAGACATAGAGACAATTCTGTATTGTAGCCCAGAACTGAGTCCTTAATCCTAGCTTTGTATATAGAACAGCTCTTTTGAATCAAGCACTGAATCACATAATTTAAAAACAATGGAAAGAATTGTCTTCAGAACTAAAATAATTACATCTCCGAAAATGTTAGCATTGTATAGTAACATCTTTAGTCCTTCTATGTCTACAGCAGATACCACATCTGATATCATACCCATTTTCATTCATACAAAAACAGTCTGAAATGTAATCTTAACTCCTTATTCTGACTTGGGTTTCATAGCATAATTCCAAGTATTTAAAAGACAATTCTCCTTGGACTTTATATTGAAATGTTTAACTCAACAGATCATTAAACACAGCACACAATTCCCTGCAGAACTTGATTGCCCATAGTACATTCCTATTTTGTATCCAGTGAAGGAATTACTTTCTCACTGCTTTGTGCATCTATATTACTTAGGTGGTACTATATGTCACCATTTATCAAAATCTTGAATTATAACTATTTTTATACAGGATCTACCTGCCCTAACTGCTTGTAATACAAGCTATTTTTCAGACAGATCATCTGTTTAGAAGAAACTGACTCAAAGTTCAGTGCTTTATTAATTCGACCACACATTTAAGAGATATGTCCTTTGAACTAAGTGGGAACCATAACTTTATAGCCATCTTTGTGCTTCCAAAAAGATCTGCTATAATGCCCTTATTTTGACTATTCATGACAAATATGTGAGTAATGGATCACACATAAATACGTTAATATAGAACTTTAGTTCTAACAGATAAAATAAATTCTGAAACATGAAAGGGCAATTATCTGAGACTACAGAAATACCCAGTGGACAGGGGGTAAATAAAATCCAACTTACATCATGATTCAGAGAAATCGCTACTTGTATTATTGAGGTGATGAAGAAGCATCTACCAAAAACATAGCTAATGTACACAAGAAGTTCCATGGTGGCTCAGACAGTAAAGAATCTGTCTCTGATGCAGGACCAGGAAGATCTCTTGAAGAAGGGAATGGCAACCCACTCCAGTACTCTTGCTGGAGGATTCCATGAACAGAGGAGCCTTGGTGGGCTACAGTACAGTGGCTGCAAATAGTCGAACACAACTGAGTAACTATCACATCACAATGTACACAAAGATGCAGTCTTGGGAACTGTAACATTCTACAAACATGATATTTTGTAATGACAGAAGTTTGGGGAAATTAATAAGGAATAGGGGAAATTAATAAGGAATAGTGAAAATGCTGCTGCTGCTGCTGTTGCTAAGTTGCTTCAGTCATTTTCAATTCCGTGTGACCACCCCCTCCCCCGCACCCATAGACCGCAGCCCACCAGGCTTCTCTGTTCTAGAGAAGTTCTCTAGGCAAGAATACTGGAGTGGGTTGCCATTTCCTTCTCCCATAGTGAAAATGAGAACAGTCAAATAAGTGTTTGTCAATGTTTATCCAGAAGTAGGAACAACAGACGCTCTGACTTATTTGACAGACATGAATATTCAAGTCATTTTTAGAAAATATTCTCTAAAGAAGAGTAAGACCAATTGTCCAGACTCAAACAGGTGAGATTACTCACATCCTTTAGTCCAAATCTCTCATCCTATTTTATTTAATTTATCAGGTACATTAATGTTGAAAATTAGGTATTGTAGCCAGTGAACTTGAATATTAGGATCACTGGAAGCATAACAGTTATCATCTTTTATTTTCATTTTTTGAAGGAGCACAATAAACTTTTTATTGTGAAGATGTGCTGTGGATTCACAATTTATGTGAAATCCTAATTTTATCACTAAGAAGCCTAGAGACTGTCATAGAGTGAAGTAAGTCATAAAGAGAAAAATAAATATCACATGTTAACACAAATATATGGAATCAGCAGCAGAAAAATGGTATAGCTGATCTCTATTTCTTATTAACAGAAATAGAGACAAGCACTTAAAAAACAAATATATGGACACCAATGGGGAAAAGGGGGTGGAATTAATTGAGAGATTTGGATTAACACATACACATTAATACTGTGTACAAAATAAAAGACTAATGAGAACCTACTGTGCAGCACAGGGAACTCTACTCAGTGCTCTGTGGTGACCTAAATGGGAAGGAAACCCCAAAAAGAGGAGATTATATGTATATATATGGCTAATTCACCTTGCTGTACAGCAGAAACTAAAACAACACTATAGACTCCTAAACGAAGCCCCTGAGGGCTGACCCTGGGGCCACACTGACCTCTCCCTTCCTGGCCCAGCATGCCCAGTTCGGGGGCTTCTCCTATAAGAGGATGACTGTCATGGAGGCTGTGGACATGCTGGACGGGCTGGTGGATGAGTCGGACCCCGACGTGGACTTCCCCAACTCTTTCCATGCCTTCCAGACGGCTGAGGGCATCCGGAAGGCCCATCCAGACAAGGGTGTGCTCCCCACCTGCCCTGATGGGTGCTGGGGAAGGAGGGGTGGTCTAGCCCTCTCCCAGTAGGCCCTGCGTCCCCCCACAGCCCCAGAACTGTGCCTCTGCCCCGGGCCCTGCACCCCACTAGCCTGCCCTGTCCCTCCCTCTCCTTCAGACTGGTTCCACCTCGTCGGGCTCCTGCATGACCTGGGGAAGGTCCTGGCCCTGGCAGGGGAGCCCCAGGTGAGGAGGGGGCGGAGGGCGGTCCTCAGGGCAGGGCCCGGGGCCGTCTCCGCTCCAGGCGCTGGACACCCACCGGGGGGCAGGCCAGGTACGTCCCCCTAAGGCTGCCCATCCATCCGTCCCCAGTGGGCAGTTGTCGGAGACACCTTCCCAGTTGGCTGCCGTCCCCAGGCCTCTGTGGTCTTCAGTGACTGCACCTTCCAGGACAACCCCGACCTCCAGGACCCCCTGTACAGGTGCTCCCTTGCCTTCCCTCGCCGTGGCCCTCCTCCCTCCTCCCCCTTCCGGGGGCCTGCTCCTGAGCCCCTCACCTTCCGTCCCCCCCTGCAGCACGGAGCTTGGCATGTACCAGCCTCACTGTGGGCTCCAGAACGTCCTCATGTCCTGGGGCCATGACGGTGAGGCCGGTTGGGGGCGGGACAGCGGGGACCATCTGGAGCTGCCCCTCTGGGCGCCGGTGGTGACCCGCCCTCTCCCACAGAGTACATGTACCGGATGATGAAGTTCAACAAATTCGCCCTCCCGCCGGAGGTAGGAGGGGGGTGGGGACCCAGCCAAGGTCAAGCCTCGCACCGCCCCGCCCGCCGCGCCCCCCTGCCACNGGTCACGGCCTCGGTCGTGCCTGGGAGGGGGGCGGCTCGGGGGCTTCACGGGCCAGGACGGTCACGGCCTCGGTCGTGCCTGGGAGGGGGGCGGCTCGGGGGCTTCACGGGCCAGGACGGTCACGGCCTCGGTCGTGCCTGGGAGGGGGGCGGCTCGGGGGCTTCACGGGCCAGGACGGTCACGGCCTCGGTCGTGCCTGGGAGGGGGGCGGCTCGGGGGCTTCACGGGCCAGGACGGTCACGGCCTCGGTCGTGCCTGGGAGGGGGGCGGCTCGGGGGCTTCACGGGCCAGGACGGTCACGGCCTCGGTCGTGCCTGGGAGGGGGGCGGCTCGGGGGCTTCACGGGCCAGGACGGTCACGGCCTCGGTCGTGCCTGGGAGGGGGGCGGCTCGGGGGCTTCACGGGCCAGGACGGTCACGGCCTCGGTCGTGCCTGGGAGGGGGGCGGCTCGGGGGCTTCACGGGCCAGGACGGTCACGGCCTCGGTCGTGCCTGGGAGGGGGGCGGCTCGGGGGCTTCACGGGCCAGGACGGTCACGGCCTCGGTCGTGCCTGGGAGGGGGGCGGCTCGGGGGCTTCACGGGCCAGGACGGTCACGGCCTCGGTCGTGCCTGGGAGGGGGGCGGCTCGGGGGCTTCACGGGCCAGGACGGTCACGGCCTCGGTCGTGCCTGGGAGGGGGGCGGCTCGGGGGCTTCACGGGCCAGGACGGTCACGGCCTCGGTCGTGCCTGGGAGGGGGGCGGCTCGGGGGCTTCACGGGCCAGGACGGTCACGGCCTCGGTCGTGCCTGGGAGGGGGGCGGCTCGGGGGCTTCACGGGCCAGGACGGTCACGGCCTCGGTCGTGCCTGGGAGGGGGGCGGCTCGGGGGCTTCACGGGCCAGGACGGTCACGGCCTCGGTCGTGCCTGGGAGGGGGGCGGCTCGGGGGCTTCACGGGCCAGGACGGTCACGGCCTCGGTCGTGCCTGGGAGGGGGGCGGCTCGGGGGCTTCACGGGCCAGGACGGTCACGGCCTCGGTCGTGCCTGGGAGGGGGGCGGCTCGGGGGCTTCACGGGCCAGGACGGTCACGGCCTCGGTCGTGCCTGGGAGGGGGGCGGCTCGGGGGCTTCACGGGCCAGGACGGTCACGGCCTCGGTCGTGCCTGGGAGGGGGGCGGCTCGGGGGCTTCACGGGCCAGGACGGTCACGGCCTCGGTCGTGCCTGGGAGGGGGGCGGCTCGGGGGCTTCACGGGCCAGGACGGTCACGGCCTCGGTCGTGCCTGGGAGGGGGGCGGCTCGGGGGCTTCACGGGCCAGGACGGTCACGGCCTCGGTCGTGCCTGGGAGGGGGGCGGCTCGGGGGCTTCACGGGCCAGGACGGTCACGGCCTCGGTCGTGCCTGGGAGGGGGGCGGCTCGGGGGCTTCACGGGCCAGGACGGTCACGGCCTCGGTCGTGCCTGGGGAGGCGACTCGGGGGGCTTCATGGCCACCGTCCCTGTGCTGCAGCAAGTTCGACCTCTACACCAAGAACTCCAGCCTGCCGGACGTAGCCGCGCTGCGGCCGTACTACCAGGGGCTCATTGACAAGTACTGTCCTGGCGTCCTGTGCTGGTGACCGCCCGCCCACCCCCTCACCCGCTGGGTGTCCCCGGCGCAGCCACTGTCGGGAACACTGTCGACGGCCGCAGCCCTTCCGGAGGCCCCCACGGGCCCACCTGCACGGCCTGCCAGGTTGGCCCCGCTCCCTCTGGCAATAAAGACCCTGCAGCGGCTTGTGATTCTGACTTGTGTCGAGACCGAGGCGTACTGTGGTGGGGCATTCACTGGGGTACCGGTCTGGAGGTGGGGGCCCCTGCTCTGGGCTCGGTCTCGCTAAAGAAAACAAAAACATCTGCTGGCTAGAGCACACTACAGGAAACCCCGTGGTCAACGCACAGGCTGACCGTGATGACCCCCAGGCGCAGCCCTCTCCTTGGCCAAGTGTGCGCCCTCACGCGGCGGCGCTGCGGAAAGCTGCGCATCTGTCTGGGGACTTCCTGTCAGGATTTTGCTGATTGCACCCTCGGGATCTTTTCATGTTGTCCTCTGTATTTCTTGCTACCTGAGCAGAGGCTGAATCAGATTCAAGTCTGACTTAGGGGCCAGAGTGCTTTAGCGGTGGGGGCTTCCGGAGAACACCGCTGTCCTCAGCATGGTCAGCTGGCCGCGTGGTGGTCTTGGGTCTGAGAATGCCCTCCGCCGGACGGAGAGAGACTCACCCCAGGGACCAGGCAGCTCCCCGCCCAGTTTGGTCACTGCCTCTGCAGGAAAGGGAAGTATGTGCTCCCACCTTTCTCTTGGTTTAGCCAGTCTGTAAGAGCTGCTTCCGTAGCACCCTTCGAACACAATCAAGTTGTCCGTTGTGTTTCAAGGACACACAGATTCAGCGGATTTGTGCTTCCATGAGTAACAACTCCTTCCTGGTGCTCAGACAGGGCTGGGGAGCGGCTTTGCAGTGGGCTCCTGGGCCCTTCCGACGATCGAAATTGGTCTCTGGGATGGGATGTCTTGCCATCTGGTGTAACAGGATGCCCAGACTCTGATAATTTCCTGTGTCTGCTGTAACAAATTACCATAAATTTGGTGACTTGTTGGAAACAACAGAAGTTTCTTCTCTCAAGTCCTGGAAGGCAGAAATCTGAGATCCCGGGGTCAGCAGCGCCTCTTCCGGGGCATCCGTTCCCAGGTGGCGGCCAGCACCCGCGGCTTGTGGCTGGCTGTCTTCTCCGCCTTCACACTGCTGCCTCCCCGTGTACCGCTCCGCCCCTCTCTATAAAGGCACTTGTGAGGGCACTCAGTGGCCACCCAGATGATCCAGGACAACCTCCTCATCTCAAGGCCTGTGATTACAGCCACAAGGTGCGTTTTCCAAGTGAGGCTATGCGCACACGTTTCACAGGTTGGATGTAGACCAGTTTGCGGGCCATTTCCAGCTCACGGCAGGGGCTGCCATGGACGCGGAACTGGCCCTTTCTCCAAGGAACTTTGGGAAAGTGGTATTTCAAACGCATGTGCTGCGGGCTGAAGACCCAATCACTTCTTGAACGTCCACGGGTTGTGACCGTGGCGGTGGCACTGCCCACTGCCTCCCTGCCCTGCTGCCCAGTGAGACCCCCACCCCCGTCCCGCTCAAAGCCCTGCTGAGCATCCCAGCCCCGCTGTGCCCTGGCAGCAGGAGAGGACAGGTCAAGTGTGGCCAGAGGTTTTGCCTGGGGCTTCCCTGGTTGCCCAGTGGTTGCAGGAGATGGGGTTTTGATCCCTGGTTGGGGACCACATGCCACAGAGCATCTAAACTGGTGCACTCTGGAGCCCATGAGCTGAGCTGCAACTATAGAGTCCATGTGCCTTAATTAAAGATTGAGGCGTGGTTCAAAGAAGATCCTGCATGCTGCCAAATAATGAGTAAAGCCCACGTGCGCACATACACACGCATGTGAATGAGTAAAGCCCACATGTGCACATACACACGCACGTGAGAGCGGCTCTGCCCGGGCCCTTCCCCATGCACTCCTCCTGCAGCCCTCCTGCCTGCTCGGGGCTCCCTCGCACCAGCCTCAGGCCCCCTTCCCAGCCGTGGCCCCGCCCAGAGTGTGAGCTCGGGCAGGGAGGTGCAGGGCACCAAGGGGGTCCTTTCCCTAGAGCGGCTTATGAGGTGCAGGGGGCTCTGCAGGGGCAGGCCTAGGGCTCTGAGCCTGGACTGCATGTGGGCAGCAGGGCCTCTCTGCCTTTCTGAGAGTGGGGAGGAGGCCAGTCTCCGAGGAGGTGGGGAATGGGGAGGAGACACAAGAGCCTCAGAGCTGGGGGCGGGGGATGCTACACTGACTGTCTGGGCCCTACACTGACTGTCTGGGCCCTACACTGACTGTCTGGGTCCAAAGTCATCACCCAAGGGGGGCCTCCATGGTACACAGCAGCGGTGGCCACCTTCACCTGGGACCCTAGGTCCCCACGCCTCTCTGTGGCCCTGCAGACTCTAACCTGGCCATCTCCAAACAGGCCCCAGGGTTGGGAAGGGGGCCAAGGATCTCCTGGTCTAGTCCACCCAGGGATTGCCGGTCTTGCTGGGGGCCTCAGGGCACTGGGTAACTGAAGGGCCCGCAGAGGCAAGGCTTGGCTCTTCCTCCAGACTGCACTGGCCAGGCTTCTCTGCCCGTGGGCCTCTCCAGGCGAGAATGCAGGAATGGACTACCATTTCCTCCTCCAGGGGATCTTCCCGACCCAGGGGTTGAACCCAAGTCTCCTGCGTTCTCCTCCTGCATTGCAGGTGGATTATTTACTGCTGAGCCATTGAATTTTCTTTTAAAGGAGCCAGTTTCTTCTAAGAGAGTGGTTGCAAGCAAGAGTCTTAGCGGAATCTAGAGTTTGTTATCGGGCCTGTTTGGGGTTGAGAGTTGGGAACGCCTGCTGGTAATGGAGGCCTGGTGGCTCGTGACCTACGGGAGTGGGGCAATAATCACGGCCTCAGTTACTCTGGCCAGCCCTTGGGGGTGGCAAGCAGGTGCTAGAGGAAGGCCACGGCTTCTACAGGCACCGATGGCCTGAGACAGGGCAGTGGTGAGTCCAGCTCCCGAAACCCAACACCAAGCCTGGGCCGAAAGAGACCATCCTGTGACCTGCCGGACTCTGCGGCTTGCCCAGAGCTGTGACTTGCCCAGACCACGGCCCCAGGGGCATGGTTGGTGGCTGCCCGGCTGCCCCAGAGACTCTGGGCTGTTGGGGACCATGAGGTCACTGCCGCTTTCACCCAGAGAGGTCACTGCTTTAAAAGGTCAGTTTTACTCAAGGAGGTCATTTTTTTTTTTTGCCACACTGCGTGTTTTGTAGGATCTTAGTTCTCCGTCCAGGCATCGAACCTGCACCCCCTGCAGCGGAAGCACAAAGTCTTAACCTCTAGGCCCCATTCAAATAATATTAATAAGTAAATATTGAAAGAATTCCTTAGTTTAATTTCCAGTGGTAAATACTGACAGATACAAAACTCGTAAACAAAAGCTCTTTGGGGTTCTCAATAGCTTTTAAGAACGTGAGACCAGATGGCCTGGTGACTTCCGTTGGCAGAAACCCCAAAGTTGCCTCTGTGGGCTCCCTCGGGGCCGAAGTGCAGGCCCTGCCGTCAATACAGCCGCCCCAGAGCCCACGGCGTGCCCCTCCCGAGGAGCGGCCACCCCCAGGGGCACCGCCTGTGACGACGGCAGCCATCTGTGCCCACGAAGCCCTCGTGCGCCTGGATTTGCTGCCCTGCCCCGTGCCTCCTCCGGCACCGTCATCCGCTGACGCACCTGGCTCGGCCTCTGGCCGAGGCCAGAACGCGGAGGCTGGAGCCTGCCGGCCCCCAGACGCCCCACGACCCCAAATCGATGGTCTGGCGGAATGACGCCACCACGAGTCGGAGACCCAGTAGCAGTGTCGGCTTGGGTGTGGGATATGGTTGCCGAGGAAGCAGGGCTTCGCTCCAGAGGCACGGCGACGCCTCCTCCGAGCCGGGCGAGGCCGGCTGCGCAGTGCTCTGAGGCTGCATGAGGCTGGAAGGGTGGCCATGGGGAAGGGGTGGCTGGCGCTCGGCTGAGGGGCCAGGGGGGCAACGGGCTCCTGGAGACCGTGGCCGCGAAGAAGCGCCGAGCAGGAGCCGGCTCCGTGGAAGACGGCAGTGCCCTCGCAGATGGGCTGAGGGCTCACAGGCCTCCAGACGGCGAGCGTGGGGAGGCCCTACCAGCCCCGCTCGTGACTGCAGCAGGAACGAGCACGACCGGTACTTTCCTTGCCGCCCTGCAGACATCTTTGGGTTACTAAATTCACTGTTCAGCATGTGAGATGCAGTTTTGAGCAGAGACTGCTGAGCCCAGGGGTGGGTATCTGGCTGCAGCCTGGAGGTGGTGTGCGTGCAGGAAAGGACCAGCTGTGGGTGGCCCCCCCTGCGGTGAGCGCACGGTTCTGGTGAGAGGTACCATGGCTGCCTCCCATCAGCGGGACGCAGTGTGGGTGCAGAGGCAGCGTGAATCAGGAAGACGGATTCGTCAGGGGCCGGGCCACCAAGGAGGAGGTGTAGGAGTGCCTCGGCTGCAAGAAGGGCCTGCCTCTCCAGGGGTCAGCGTGGGGCTGGCGCAGCTCCTCCCCACCCACCTCTCCTTTTGGAAGCCAAGATGTGGAGAAAATTGGTGCTTGCCCAGCAGCCCTAGGGCCCACGTTCCGGCCACACTTAGACTCTGCATTTGAAGCTGGAGGTCAGCCTGGGGTCCAGGCACTGGGCGTCCTCACCAGGCCAGGCTGCGGCAGGGTTTTGCCCTTGATCAATCTTAGTCAGTTTCTTCTTGGTAAAGGGACATTCGAGATAGTGACTGGCTCCTTGCACGTGTGTGTTTATTCACTTTTGGGTTTTTTTGAATCTTGGAGAGATTGTGTTAGGTCAGGTGTGTAAACAGTTAAAGAACAAATTAAATTTGTAAAGTGGTTAAGTATGTTAGGCATTTAAAATCTACAAATGGAACCTTCAGAGTGACTGCTAGAACCTGCTAGATTTAAACAGAAGAGGGAAAATGAAAATACGTGGCCTGGGACACTGCCATTCACAAGACAACACAGTTTACCCTGAACAGCTCAGATGTGAACGGGCCCACCTACACGTGGATTTTAGTTCACTAAATACATATCACAGCACTACACGACCCTTCATAGGTCGAATCTGTGGGTGCGGAACGTCAGATATGGAGGGCAGACTCTAAGTTAGACTCGCATTTTTGACTAGTTAGGGTCCATGTCTCTAACCTCGGCATTGCTGAAGGGCCAACTGTACAACCAAACGGATCTACAGATTCCAGGCGATCTTTATGAAAATTCCAATGGCACTGACTTTCAGAAATAAAAAAAGTCTAAAATCTCAAGGGATTCCAAATAGCCAAAAAATCTTGAAAAAGAAGAATAAAGCTGGAGGACTCATCCTTCCGAATTTCAAGTGAAAAGTGAAAGTGAAGTCGCTCAGTCGTGCCCGACTCTTTGCAACCCCATGGACAGTAGCCTGCACCAAGCTCCTCCGTCCATGGGATTTTCAAGGCAAGAGTACTGGAGTGGGTTGCCGTTTCCTTCTCCAGGGAATCTTCCCAACCCAGGGATCAAACCCAGGGCCCTCACATTGTAGGCAGACGCTTTACCGTCTGAGCCAGCAGAGAAGCCCCAATTTCAAAACTGGCTCTAAAGCTGTAATAACCCAGTCAATGCGAAGTACCTCCCGGCAGCCCAACGGTTAGGGCTCCCTGCTTCCACGGCACGGGGCGTGGGTTCAGTCCCTGGCTGGGGAACTGAGATCCTGCATGTCACTCAGCATGACCAAAAAAAAAGGCAAAGGACTTGTCCTCTCCAAAGAGGGCACACAAACGCAATAAGCATGTGAAAGTATGCTCCGCGCCATCAGCCACACACGTGGCTGGGTGACCTCACTTTCACCAGCCATTAGTAGAAATAGAAATGCTGTCGCTCAGTCGTGTCCGACTCTCTGTGACCCACGGACTGCAGCCCCCAGGCTCCTCTGCCCATGGGATTCTCCAGGCAAGAGCACTGGAGTGGGGAGCCATTCCCTTCTCCAGGGGATCTTCCAAACCGAGGGACTGAGCTGGTCTGCACTGCAGAGTCTTTACCAAATGAGCCACCAGGGGAGCCCGATTAGGCAAAAGCGAAGACCCCCTGGAGAAAGAAACGGCAGCCGCTCCAGCACTCTTGCCTGGGAAGTCCCACGGAGGGAGCAGCCTGGGGGGCTACAGCCCGTGCGGTCCAGAGAGCTGGACGCGACTGAGCGGCTTCACTTTTCTTATGCAAACTAAAACCACAGTTGAGATAGCGTTTGTATTTCTTACCCACCAGGATGGCTTTTATTCATGAAGGGAGAATCCTAAGCATCAGTGATGGTGTGGAGAACCTGGAACTCTGGTACGTCGCTGGAGGAAAGGTGCAGCTTCTGTGATAAAAGTCTGGTGCTTCCTCAACATGTGAATCCCCATGTGTTGCTGCAACTCCATTTCCAGGTATACTCCCTAAGGGCTGAACACAGCGACTCACCAGACGCTTGTGCCCATGTTCACAGCAACATTACTCCCAGCTGCCAAAACGTGACAACGAAACAAGGGTCTACTGAGGGGTCGATGGATAAACCAGAACGTGGCATGAACACACAATGGCATATTATTCGGCCACAAAAAGGAATGCCATCTGCCACAGGTTACTATATGGCTATATCTTGAAAATATTATGCTAAGTCAAAGAAGCCAGACATGTAAGGGTGCAAATTGTACGATTCTACTCATGTGATGTTCCAGAATAGCTAACTCCATGAAGACAAAACATGGTCCACTGGAGAAGGAAATGGAAAACCACTTCAGCCTTCTTGCCTTGAGAACCCAATGAAAGGTATGAAAAGGCAAAAAGATACGACACTGAAAGATGAACTCCCCAGGTCGGTAGGTGCCCAATAAGCCACTGGAGAAGAATGGAGAAATAACTCCAGAAAGAATGAAAGGCTGAGCCAAAGCAAAAACAATGCCCAGTGTGGGTGTGCCTGGTGATGAAAGTGAAGACTGGTGCTGTAGAGAGCAATGCTGCGTAGAAACCTGGAATGTCAGCTCCATGCTGCTAACCTTGCTGCTGCTGCTGCTGAGTCACTTCAGTCGTGTCCGACTCTGTGCGACCCCATGGACGGCAGCCCACCAGGCACCCCGTCCCTGGGATTCTCCAGGCAAGAACAAAGTGAAGACTGGTGCTGTAGAGAGCAATGCTGCGTAGAAACCTGGAATGTCAGCTCCATGCTGCTAACCTTGCTGCTGCTGCTGCTGAGTCACTTCAGTCGTGTCCGACTCTGTGCGACCCCATGGACGGCAGCCCACCAGGCACCCCGTCCCTGGGATTCTCCAGGCAAGAACACTGGAGTGGGCTGCCATTTCCTTCTCCAAAGCAGGAAAGTGAAAAGTGAAGTTGCTCAGTCGTGTCCGACCCTCAGCAACCCCGTGGCCTGCAGCCTTCCAGGCTCCTCTGTCCGTGGGATTCTCCAGGCAAGAGCACTGGAGTGGGGTGCCATCGCCTTCTCTGGTCAGGTCCATAAATCAAGGCAAATTAGAAGTGGTCAAACAGGAGATGGCAAGAGTGAACATTGACATTTTAGGAATCAGCGAACTAAAAACATCTGGAAGAGCTTTTCAAGTTAAAATCTTGGAGATCTTTTCAAATTAAGAATTAGGAGACCTTCCATGTCCAACCAAAATATCTGCTCTGAGTAAACTCAAGAAAATTGGGAAAAAAAAAAAAAAACACTAAATAATAAGTTTTCAGTAAACTACAGAAAAAAATATTTAAAACTATATAATTTTAAGCAAGTTCCCTAACCTCTCTGGTTTCCACTTTTTCAAACACCTACAAAGTGAAGACATGGGACTAATACTGTTCTTTATTGGTTTAAAAAAAATTTGTGATTAGAAAAGACTGTGCCATTAAGCACTACTATTAACCCCATCAGTCAAGATCTCCTCTGGAAAATCACATCTTTATTGTAATGAGGAAATTCAATGGGAAAACTGAACATTTCTTAAGAGGAACTTTTCCTTTAAAAATTTGAACCACTTGTCTCTTATTTACATGGACTTAATTTGATGCTTACAGTCATGGAACATGTTTCATCAAATTAAGTTTTCATTCAAAATATTAGTCTATCCTGATACTACTTCTAATAACATAGCAAATGTCCATCAGATTTTAAACATGAATGGTGGTTATAAGGAATAGTTAACAGCTACCAAAGCTGTGGTTTTGTCTTTTTTCCACATATTTCTTTTGAAGAAACATCAGGAAGGTCCCATTCATTTTTAATGGAGTCAAAAAATCTGGTTCTGAATCTGACTTAGTGTAAAGTCTAGCTCTATTTTAGTATTTCCCTTGAATTTAGAGTAATCTAGAGTCTGTTTTAGGACTTTTGGATCTATCATACTTTAAAATAAACCTGAATTTCCAGGAATTCCCAAACTAAGAACCAGATGATGGCAAAAAACCATCACAATATTGTAAAGTAACTATCTTTCAATTAAAATAAGTAAATTAATAAAAAATAAATAAAAAGAAAAAAAGAACCAGATGAAATTGAGTTACACGATATGAATTTCCCTATTTTTCAGGCCACTTCTTAACTAAGTTTGTTGCTACAGGTTTCATACCTGAGTAGCTCTTTTCTTGGGTTATTCCACCAATTATAAGGGGAAAATAAGGAACCATGAACTTAAATATGGAAAAAGGAGAACTTCAAGGCAATTATAAACAACCCAAGGAGTTCCCTAAAAAGGAGACTTCCTAATCATTGTTTCTTTTTGATGAGCAAAGGCAATTTAACTATATTTATAACTATTAAAACTGGCAAGCAGATTCCTCTGTATCTTTCTCTATTTTTAGCTGAGATCAACATTATCTTCCATGACAGTTTACCCCAAAATATAACAACATCACTATAAATCTAGCAAAATTTAGTCCCTACATTATGAGCCAAATATGTCTCAACACAAATGAAATCTCCAAAATCTGTTAGCTACACATTGCTAGTTTCTCATGAAGAAGTGTAGTTGAAAATGGCAAATGTGAGTAACTTAAGAAAGCTATTCATCAAAAAAAGGTAAGAATTGGCACCAGTAAATTACTCCTTTGTCAGTGAAGAATCTTTTAGGGGATATTTAAATTAGAATTTCCTGTAGTGAATCATAAGGAATGTTTGAACAAAACTGTCTGTGCTTTACTATCCATTCATCACAATTTTAAAAACATTTTTATGATATATATTATGTAACTACTCTGTATCTGTATGATCTAAACCAGTAATACCAAATGCTTCTAGAGAATATTTCATTGAAATCAATTTAGAATCATTCCTTCTCTTCCTCCAGTCATAAAATTATACACTTTGCTTTCCACTTTCCTTATAAAGGGAAAATATATAGAGATATATAAGAATTTTCCTTTAAAGTCAGACAATTGTCCAAGTCACAGACAAGATAAACATACTCAAAACTCCACTCTTAGTTACTCAGGCCTTTAAAGTGGATCTCAGCTCTGGTTTGATTTCCTTGCAATCCAGGAGATCAAATCAATCAATCCTAAGGGAAACAACCCTAAATATTCTTTGGAAGGACTGATGCTGAAACTGAAGCTTCAAAAGTTTGGCTACCTGGTGTGAAGAGCTAGCTTATTGGAAAAGACCCTGATGCTGGGAAAGATTGAAGGCAAAAGGAAAAGGGAGCAGCAGAGGATGAGATCATTAGATAGCATCACTGCTATCTAATGACTCAATGGATGTAAATTTGAGCAAACTCCAGGACATAGTCATACCAAAGATACACCAAAGAAGTTCTCACACTTTTGCAAAAGATCCCCACAAGATTTCCCAACCTGGGGATCTGGAAAAGGGACTGAGATGCCCCAGGGACTTTGACTTTGAAGGACAGTGGGATTTCATCACAGAACTTGCACAGGACTTGGAAACAGCCTCTTGGAGGAATCAAACAAAACCCTGTGTGCACCAGGACACAGGAGAAAGGAGCAGTGACCCCACAAATGACTGGGTCAGACTTGCCTGTGAGTGTTGAGACATCTCTGGCAGAGGCCTGGATTGACAGTCAGGGACAGTCCTGGGAGATGCAGCTTGCTGGTATAAGTCCTTTTGAAGGAGTTATCATCATTAGCACCATTGTACAACTACCACAGTTTGACCTCAGGCCAAACTAAAGAGAGAGAACACAGCCACAAGCATAAGCAGAAAAATGGATTAAAGATGAACTGAACATGGCACTCAGTATGCCAGCAAATTTGGAAAACTCAGCAGTGGCCGCAGGACTGGAAAAGGTCAGTTTTCATTCCAATTCCAAAGAAAGGCAATGCCAAAGAATGCTCAAACTACCGCACAATTGCACTCATCTCACACGCTAGTAAAGTAATGCTCAAAATTCTCCAAGCCAGGCTTCAGCAATACGTGAACTGTGAACTCCCTGATGTTCAAGCTGGTTTTAGAACAGGCAGAGGAACCAGAGATCAAATTGCCAACATCCGCTGGATCATGGAAAAAGCAAGAGAGTTCCAGAAAAACATCTATTTCTGCTTTATTGACCTGTCTCTTATACACATCTNGTAATGCTCAAAATTCTCCAAGCCAGGCTTCAGCAATACGTGAACTGTGAACTCCCTGATGTTCAAGCTGGTTTTAGAAAAGGCAGAGGAACCAGAGATCAAATTGCCAACATATGTTTGATCATAGAAAAAGCAAAAGAGTTCCAGAAAAACATCTACTTCTGCTTTATTGATGACACCAAAGCCTTTGACTATGGGATCACAACAAACTGGAAAACTCCTAAAGAGATGGGAATACCAGACCACCTTACCAGCCTCCTGATAAATCCATATGCAGGTCAAGAAGCAACAGTTAGAACAGGACATGGAACAACAGACTGGTTCCAAATTGAGAAAGGAGTACAGCAAGTCTGTATATTGTCACCCTGTTTATTTAACAAATGCAGATGACATCATGCGAAAAGTTGGGCTGGATGAACCACAAGCTGGCGTCAAGACTGCAGGGAGAAATATCAGTAACCTCAGATAAGCAGATGACACCACCATTCTGGCAGAAAGCAAAGAGGAACTAAAGAGCCTCTTGATGAAAGTGAAAGAGGAGAGCGAAAAAGCTGGCTTAAAACTCAATGTTCAGAAAAGTTAGATCATGACATCCATTCCCATCACTTCATGGCACGTAGATGGGGAAACAATGGAAACAGTGAGAGACTTTATTATCTTGGGCTCTGAAATCACTNGCAAAGAGGAACTAAAGAGCCTCTTGATGAAAGTGAAAGAGGAGAGCGAAAAAGCTGGCTTAAAACTCAATGTTCAGAAAAGTTAGATCATGACATCCATTCCCATCACTTCATGGCACGTAGATGGGGAAACAATGGAAACAGTGAGAGACTTTATTATCTTGGGCTCTGAAATCACTGCAGATGGTGACTGCAGCCATGAAATTTAGACACTTGCTCCTTGGAAGAAAAGCTGATAAACCTAGACAGCATATTATAAAGCAGAGATGTTACTTTGCCACCAAAGGTCGTTATAGTCAAAGCTAGGATTTTTCCAGTAGTCACGTATGGATGTGGCAGTCAGACCACAAAGAAAACAGCACTAAAGAATTGATGCTTTTCAACTGGGGTGTTGAAGACTCTTGAGAGTCCAGGGGAGTCTGCAAGGAGATCAAACCAATCAATCCTAAGGGAAATCAGTCCTGAATATTCACTGGAAGGATGGATGCTGAAGCTGAAGCTCCAAAACTTTGGCCACTTGATGTGAAGAACTGACTTCATTAGAAAAGACCGTGATGCTGAAAAAGATAGAGGACAGGAGGAGAAAGGGTTGAAAGAGGATGAGATGGTTGGATGGCATCACCGACTTGATGGACGAGTTTGAGCCGGCTCCAGGAGTTGGTGATGGACAGGGAAGCCTGGCGTGCGGCAGTCCACGAGGTCACAAGCAGCTGGACACAACTGAGCAACTGAACTGATGAAGAAAAAAGGGCTACCCATTCGGCTCAGACAGGGAAGAATCTGCTTGAAATGCAGGAGATCCGAGTTCAATCCCTTGGTTGGGAAGATGCCCTGGAGAAGGGCATGGCAACCCACTCCAGGATTCTTGCTTGGAGAATCCAAGGGACAGAGGAGAAGGCGGGCTACAGTACGTGGGGTCTCAAAGAGTCGGACACAGCTGAGCGACTGACACTTCCACTCGTGAAGACAAAAGCAGATTAGTGGGCTTAGGTCACGGGAAGGAGAGCACAGAAGGTGCCATCTTAGGAGAGCAGGGTTTCCTCTTGAGACGATAAAGGACTGACTATGGTGATGGCTGTGCAAGCCTGTCAGTCTGCTGAGCCACCGAGTCCTTTAAGCAGGTGAACTGTGTGGTCTGTGAATTGCATCTCAAAGCTGTCACGGAACACGAAACCGCCCCCGCAAGAGATTCATACGCTGAGCTCAGAAGCCTAAGAAAAGCAATACGTCTTTAAGTTGTAATATATGACAGTCTCCCCTCAATGCAAGGGGGATTGCTTCCAGGAACCACTACAGGCATCAAGTTCCCTGACGTAAGATGGAGCAGTATTTTCATAAACCTACACTCACCCTCCCACATACTCTAACTCATCTCTAGATCACTTATACTTAACACCAGGAAGACGCTACGTAGACAGTTGCCGATTGTGCAGCAAATTCAAGCCTTCCCTTTTGGAGCTTTCTGGAATGCTTATGCTTTTATTTTCAATCTGAGCGAGGTTGAGTCCGCAGACATGGAAGCTGAGGATATAGAGGGCTGAACACTCTGAAGCCAAGCTCACATATAGATCACTTCATGTCTGACAGCACCCAAAGGCTCAGGTTACAGGACCCCTTAAGCCCATGTGACTGTGGGCACAGGCTGAGCGTGGGGCACCGTCTACTTGGGTCAGTTGGAGGGGACCCAGTGACTTGCAGGGAGAGGCTGGGCACATCGGGGGGGCTGTGCAGAGGTCCGGGAGGTGACAGTGTGAGGGGCAGACGCTGAGGATGGAGCTGGTGGCCTCCTACTGGTGAGTCACGTCCAGATGCCCGGGCAGCAGCGCCTTCAACACCTGTTCCTGGGAGTGGTCAGAGGCATTAACCACCGACTCTGCCCCTGGCTGGGCAGTACCAGGCTGGGCCCTCGTGTCCATTTTACAGATGGGAACGTCGAGGACTAGGCTGAGAAGGCACCCAGGAAGCCTGGTCAGCGATCAGCCGGACCGTATGCGGGCCGTGTCCACCGTCAGAGGCAGAGAGGCCGACTGCCCTCAGGCTTCCCCGTGGGAAGGAAGCGGCAGGAACGTGGTCAGACACAAGAGCCTTTATTGGTGCACGGATCCGGATGCGCAGACAGGCTGCTGCAGAGGAGACACCAAGGCGTCTTCCCTCCTTTCCACAGCAGGTTAGCCTTGTCCTGCCCCACCTCCACCCCGTGAGCAGGAGTCGGGGTCGGGGCTCAGACTCGGACCCCCGCAGTGGGGGCAGAGGGCAAGGGTCCCCGATTACCAGACCCTGGGGCAGGTCACACATGGGCCTCCTGAGCCGTCGAGCAGGCCAGAGGGGGTCCTGGGACCGGACGTGGTGGGGGTTGGGGGATGCCCTTGAAGCAGAAGAGCTGGCGCCCCCAACACACCAGCACCCTGAGCTGCGTCTGCGTGGCAGCTGGCTAAGGCACGGTGGCTGGGCCGTCCTGCGGCAGCGAGCCGGAGGCCAGCACAACCTTGACCCTCTCGGGACACGTGGCTGACAGATCACGGTGACTTTTTCCGCCGGGGGGTCTGGGAGCCGCTGCTGATGTTGGGGGCTGGGGAAGCTTGCTTGCTGGCGGCTACCGAGTCCTCTCGGGGGGCTGGCTTGTGCTTCTCTTCCTTGGTCCGAGGCAGGGACCGCGGGCCCATCAGGGCCTGCATGACCTTGATGGCCCCCACAGCCCCGAGAAGCCCCCAGAGCAGGGTGGGGGCCTCCAGGGGAGACAGCTGTTTCCGTATCCATTGGAGGGCCTGGCTCAGGGTGTTGCTGGAGCCGCGGGCCCGGGGCGGGCTTTTGTCCTGCAGGACAGGATGGAGGAAGGTCTGGGGGGTTGTCCCTGTGGGCCAGGGTCACCCCTGCGGCCCACCCCAGCCTGCCTGACTCCTTCCTACCTGAAGGCCAAACTGCCTGAGCAGCATGTCCAGCGCTGGGTCCCCCAGGGACACGGGTGGGAAGAATTCTTCCACCCACTGGCGTCGCCACCACTGGCTGCAACAGCGCGAGGGGCTCAGGTGGGGCCAGCTCGCAGACCCCGCGCCCCGCCTGGCGCCCAGACTCACCCCTGCTCCCAGGGACGGGAGAACCAGTACTTGTAGCGCTGGGCCCGCACGTACGTGGGCGGCTGCTCGTGGAAGGGGTAACTGGGCGCGTGGCTCTGGATGAGGCGCGTCACTGAGGGCACAGGGGCACAGCTCCACGTCCGCCCTCCCTGAGGCCCCCTCAGGTCTCCCAGACGCCCCACAGGCCCCGGCCCTCCGCTCAGCCTCACCAGGCTCCTTGCCCTGCAGCAGGCGGAGCACCAGGCTGGTGAACCAGGGACTGTGTGTGTGGGGGCCCAGGGCTGCGAACCACATCTGCCAGTCGAGGCGCGGCTGGTGGGGCACCACGATGGGGGGCGGCCGGCTCAGGTTCCCGGGTTTGTACATGAACTCGATCTCCTGCCGGGCAGAGTCCCCTTCAGCGTGGCTGGCTCCCCCTTCTCTCCCCACCCGGGCCTGTGGGGTCGCTGGGCACCATGGGCAGGGGCCTCACCGTCCACTGGTGCCCGTCATAGCTGCCCTCCAGCACCACCTCTGGCCGCCCACCCAGGCCCGTCATTCGGCGGAAAAGGCCGTAGGAGTTGGCCAGCTGCAGGTGCTCCACGGCGCCAAACAGGCGGTGTGCCCCGGTCCAGAGGCGCCCATGGCTCGAGGGCTCCACGTAGGAGTAGGGCACCTGGAGGCAGGCAGAGGCTCAGCAGCGACCTGCCCGCCCTCTCCTGCCACCCACCCCCAGTCCCAAAAGACTACCTACCAGGCTGATCAGGAACAAGGCCACCGTGGCAGTGCCAAAGACGGAGAGCGGCACGGCAGCACAGAGCTTCTGCAGCGACCCCCGCACCTGCACCCACCTGGGGGCGGAGGACAGAGCTGCGGCCAGGCCCGCCCTGCGCGGCTGCACCCACCCTCTCGCACCACATACCTCCAAAGGGCGGTCAGCAGTTCCCAGGCCAGAGAGGCCGCACCCAGCCACATGGTGGGGAGGGTCACCATCTCCAGCCACTGGGAGAACTGGTGGAAGGTGAAGGCTGTAGAGGGAAGCGGGTGTGAGGAGGAATGCTGCAGCCTCCAGCCTCCGAGCCCCCAGCTGGTACTCACTGGTTCTGGCGCGAATGGCGTGCTGCTCCCAGTCCACCTCCAGGCCGAAGTAGCGCACCACACCGCAGGCCAGCAGCCCGCAGACAGCCAGCTCCAGCAGCAGGGCCAGCACGGTCAGCGGGGCCTTGGGCCAGGCTGCGGCCCAAGAGCGCCACGGGCCGGCTGGGGGCAGGGCTGCAGGGTCTAGGCCTGGGGGCTGGGGTGGAGCTAGGCCACTGGGCGGGCAGCAGGGCTGGCTGTCCGGGGCAGGCGCACACTCACAGCTGGGCGTCCTCTTGCGGCGGCTGGTGCTAGACTGGGCAGCCAGGTGTGTGTCATCCAGGAGGGCGGTGGCGAGCACCAGGGTGAGCAGGTTGAAGAAGTTATAGTTGCCAGTGAGGATGATCAGGACTTGCAGCAAGACCTGGAGAGGGTCTGGACTCAGCTCAGGGGGCCGCCCCTTCCCGGGCCCTTCGGGGCCTGCTTCCAGGGCCCTGCGTGTCTCCCCCACCGAGCCCTCCTGCAGGCCCCTGTGCTCTGCGAGTTACCTCCTGGCCTCTGTTCTCCCACTCCACTTCCCCTGCCTTGGCTTACCCACTCGGTGGCTCCCACCAGCACCTGGAGAAAACCCAGGCTTGGCACGCCTCACACAGCCCTTCCTCAGCCACCCCTGCCGACCCAGGACAGACATCCTCCACACAGGCACACCTTCACACCCCAGGCTAAGGAGCTCCTCTGCCCACGAGGCCCTTATGACTGCCCAGCAGCAGACACCCATCCCCAGTGGAGCCGTCTGAGAGCAAAGTCATGTCTTGCTTGTCTTTCTGATGGCTAAGGACCCCATCGACCTGGGAGTAGAAGGCAGCCAACCGCAGGCGGCGAAAAGGAGCGAAGAACAGAGTGGGCACCGCAATCTCGATGAGGAAGGTGGCCACCACGCTGAGCTTGTGCAGCCAGACGGGCAGGTGGTGGGCAAACCAGGCGGCTGGTGTGGGCAGGCACTGAGTCTCGTAGTGGTAGGTGAGGGCTGCAACGGGACGGGCGGGCGGTCAGGGCTGGGCAGAGCCCCCAGCACTGCCGCACATCCAGGCAGGGACCCTCACCAGTGAGCCCCCACCAAGCGGGGCAACAGCTAGTCAGCTTGACCACACCCGAGGCAAACATGAGGCGGAAGAGCAGCCAGCGCACGAGCCAGAAGGGGAGGCCTTCGTGGGGGGAGACCCCTCCCGGCCTGCCCTGGGGGGCCTGCTTGTGGTTGGGGGGCAGCCCCAGAGGGGCCACCAACACAGCCAGGAAACCTGTCTCCAGCAGCAGGGAGTCCCTATGGGGAGAAAAAATAGCACGGAGGCCCTCCTCCCCATCAAGGCTGCTCCCCTGCGGGGATCCTCCTGCGAGAGACAAACACATCCCAGCCCATCTCCCCCACCCGGCCTTCTGCAGCACCAGACCCAGCATTCACTCACCACTGGAAATACAGAAACACTTGGCCCACCTGCGGGAGAAGGGCGGTCAGGAAGTGCGGGCTGCGGAGGGGACGGGTGGGCCTGGAGGGAGCTGGAGGTAAGGGGCCCAGTGGCACAGCCCCACTTGCCTGGCAGACAGACAGGTAGGCGGCCCAGAGCAGCAGGTACACGAGCGGGTGGCGCAGCGGGCGCGTCAGCAGGGCGCCCAGGGCCAGCACGGTGCCCAGCAGGCTCAGCAGCTCCAGGCCCTGGGCAGTGTCCAGCCCCAGAAGCGGCGCCTCCCACAGCAGCGTGGGGGTCTCCCACAGCCGCTGCCAGCGGCCCTTTCCCTGGGGCCGCAGCGTCCTCCGGGCAGGCAGTATGCCCTCCGGGCCGTACAGGCCTGTGGGAGGGCACATCAGGGCAGGCCCTGGACACGGCCCGCGGAGACGAGACTCCCGCCACCAGCCAGGGCCTGCGGATCTGCCCTCCCCAACCCAGGTCGGGACCCGCGGATTCTCCCTCACGACAAGTCAAGGCCTGCAGACCCTCCAGACCCTCGCGCCGAGGTCAGAACCCAGAACCGTGCTGAAAATGACCCCTGCACGCCTGCCCACGGCCCACACCCCCGCGGCTCGCAGGACACAAACCGCAGCCCCCGGCCCCAGGCATCCGGGCCTCGACCTCACTGCCCCTACACAGCGGTGTCGGGCAGGGAGATGAGGCGGTCACAGGACCCGGGTTGGGGGCGGGGGGGGTCCCGCCTGGTGGCACCCGGCTCTCGGCGCCCTCACCCGGGATCTGCGTGTAAAGGGAAGCGAAGGCGACCATGAAGACGGCGGCCACGCCCTGGAGAAAGAGCTGCCGCGGGAGCCGAGAGCCCGCCATGTCCATTACGCGGCGGGCTGGACACGATCTCCGACTCCGCCCGGCCCCCGGGTCCGCCCGGGTCCGCCCGGGTCCGTCCGGCCCCGCCCCTCCNTCCCGGGCCTTGTTTCTGGGGCGTGGGATCCGTGCCCTCGGGGCAGGCTGTCCCGTTGGGTGCTGTCAGCAGAGGGAGGGGCCTAGGCGGTGCGTGTCTGCATCCTGCTGGTGGGTGCTCTGTGGTCAGAACCTGGAGAATCCCAACGCTCACCCCTGGCATTGGGCCCCACAGGCTACGGCTGCACCGTGATGGGGCGGCAGAGACCTGTGGCGCTCCCGCAGGTGGGGGCTGGTTGGTGAGCCCCGTGAAGTCAGACGCGGCTGAGGGTGCAGCTGCAGGGTTCGGGTGGCTGCAGCTGCGGCGGTGTGGACTGAGGGTGCAGGAGGGGAGCTCCAGCTGTTCAGCAGTGCTGGGGAGGCGTGGCGGTCAGGTTGGAGCAGGGATTTCGGCAGTCGATGGGCAGGAATTTGGAGAGAACACGGGCATCTTGGCCCTCGGCCGAGTCACGTGGGGCTCTGGGAGCCCCTCCTTCCTCGCCCTCACTGCCGGCTCTGGTTGCCAGGTGGAATACCTCTACTCCCTGGTCTACCAGGCTCTCGACTTCATCTCTGGCAAGAAGTGAGTATGCAGGGGTGCCCGTGTGTCTGCTGTGCGTGTGGCCCGGGCAGCCCTCACCTGCGGTGCCCCCGCGCTGGTTCTCTCAGGCAGGCCAGGCAGCTGTCCTCCACGCCGGAAGACGGGACCGTTGGGGATGCCAGCTCGAGGGCCCCCCAGGAGGCAGAGCAGAAGGTGAGGCTTCCTGGGTGTCTGGCGGGGCCCACTGCGCCAGCCGGGCCCTCCCGAGCCCTCTGTCTTCCCACAGTTCCGGGCGTTGGACGACCTCTCCGACTCCTGTGCTAACGTGGATCTCAGGGATGACCAGGTCCTCAGTGTGAGTGCCCCCTCCTGCGTTTAGCTGATGGGGGGGTGCAGGGTGCTGTTGTGGCCCATGGGTTCCCACGGTTCACCTGCTCTTGGCCTCTGTACAGGGGACCCTCATCCCCCTCCTGCCCAACGCCCTCATTGCCCCGGACGAGATTGAGAAGAACAGTAACCCCCTGTACAGGTGCGGGGCTGTGCCTGCTGGGTGGACGGGCGGGTGCTGGGGAAGGGTCTCTGCAGCACCAGTGTTTTGCCAGCTGTCAGGGGGAGGTCCTGGCCAGCCGGAAGGATTTCCGGGTGAACACGTGCACGCCGCACCCCAGAGGCACATTCCTGTTGGAGCCGCTGGGTGTGTCCCTCATGGAGGCCTTGCAGCCGTGGAACCCGAAGGGTGAGGACTCGGGTGGGGGCGAGGCAGGCTTGCTCCCTGCGCCCACCGTTCGGACGTGCCTGCAGGACGGGGCCTCTGCCCACAGCTGGCTCAGCCCCAGAGGCCCGAGGCCTGTGCCGGGCTGTGCTCTCTCTCCCCAGTTCTGGCTGTGTGGGGCCCGGGAGGGACCTTGTAAGGGGAGCAGGGCTGACCGTGTTCGATCCCTGCTCTCTCCCAGAGCCTGGAAGGGCTGAGGAGCAGCCCATGGAAGTCTCTGTGTGCGGGAGTCCCGGCCCGGTGCTCAGCATCTCCCAGGAGCCAGGTGAGAAGCGAGCTCCCAGGAGGGCCTGCGGGGGGCTGCGGAGGGCCTCTGCGCTCAGTACCCAGCCTGTCCAGCGCTGCAGCCGGGGGGGATGAGGCTCAGGGGCAGGCCTCTGTGCCCAGGGCCCACCTTGGCCAGCTGTGCTGTCTTGGTTCAGTGGCTGCCCCCAGACCAGCTTCCTCTCTGAGCAGACAGAGGCGGCAGCATTTAAAGAGGAAAATTACTGAAAACGGAAGTGAACCAAGCAGAGCAGCGGTGTGACGCGGGTGTGCTCTGCACTGTCTGCCCCCACAGGTGACGCGGCGGCAGGGACGGCCCCTCGTCCCCAGGCGCAGTCCCCGCTGCCTGGCCTTCGGGCTCCCGGGGCTGGCTGTCTCGCGACCCTGCCAGGTTCCTCTGCAGACGGCCCGGCGCCCGGAGGCGGGGGCGTGGGAGAGGACGGAGGGGATGCAGCAGAAGCCTCAGCAGAGGCCCCTGAGGCCCCAGCGCCTGAGGCCCCTGCGGAGCCCCCGGAGCCCAGCAGCCCCGAGCAGGTGGGGCCCCCGGCCAGGCGCGCCCCGGCGGGACGCCACGGGCACCGGACAGGCGGTCCCCTTGGCTGCCGGCTCTCTGGTCCTTGTGTGCCAGGGCAGCGGGTGTGTCCGCCAGCCGGCCGCGGCCCCACACCCTGCCCTTTCCAGCAGCTGCTTTCACGGCTCCCTCTCTGAGCAGAGCAGCTGCTGCTCTTCAGGGGTGGACTGTCCCAGGGGCACCACCCAGAATGGCGCTGGTCTCCAGAGCGGACTCTCGAGGCCAGGCTGGCAAGAGTGGACGGGCCGGCCAGGTCTGATGGGTTGTTTTTGCTGTGCTTAATTGCTGTCACGTCCGACTTTCTGTGACCCCATGGACTGCAGCCTGCCAGGCTCCTCCCTCTATGGGAGTCTCCAGGCAAGGATACTGGAGTGGGTTGCCATGCCCTCCTCCAGGGGATCTTCCCGATCCAGGGGTGGAACCCACGTCTCCCGCGTTGCAGGCAGATTCTTTACCGTCTGTTTTTCTCTTTGAAGAAGTATCTCGTGGCCACTAGTCTACTAGTTTCTATCTTCTCAAGTTTTTACTAGCTTTTTGCCTTTCGGTCGTTGAACTCTCTGCCCCCAGGGGGTTTCTGCAGGGCTCCCCGTGTCTGGCCCCAGAGCAGAGCTGCTGGGGGTCCTGGAATCCTGGGTTGAGGAGAGGGGAACCCCTGGTGTTCCTTTGCAGAGCGCTGCCCAGCCCAGGAGGTGTACACTCCGGGAGCGGAAGGAAGCCCCGGAGCCCGCATCCAGGCTGAAGGTGAGGGGCGGGCGGCCCGGAGCCCGGCGGGGGGTGGGGGGGCTACCCTCGGCAGTGCGTCTCTCGAGCGCTCTTCCTCCCCCAGCGCTGGGCCTCCCTGCTGCAGCTCCAGGGTGCCCCCTCCCCGTGCTCTCAACTAGGGGAGGGTGCGCGTCCTCCACTCCCCCGTGTCTGCTTGTGCTCAGGACACCCCAGACCCCTGGCAGGGCCTGGACCCCTTCGACTCTCCAGATTCTAAGCCCTTCAGGAAAGGTAACGCAGCGGGCATGGCCCCCGGGCACCGGGGGTGGGTGCTGGGCTCACCCGGCTTGAGTGGAGGTCGGGGCTCCAAGGCCTGTGGGCACGGAGACGGCCCTGGGCTGTGGCTGTGCTCCGGGACTGCCTGTCTGCCCCCAGGTAGGCCCTACTCTGTGCCCCCCCGCGTGGAGGAGGCGCCAGGACAGAAGCGTAAGAGGAAGGGTGCCGTCAAGCTGCAGGATTTTCACCAGTGGTACCTGGCTGCCTGTGCGTGGGGCCCGGGGCCGGGCGCGGCTGTGGGCCTCGGCTCGGCCCCTGCTGACCTGGGCTTGTTGCAGATGCCGACCACACTGACAGCAGGAGGTCCCGGCGAAAGGGCCCTTCCTTCGCAGGTGAGCCTGGGGCCTGGGGCTCTTTGAGGGAGGCTGAACCCACGTTGCACCGGCCCCCCTCAGCCCGGGGAGGCTGGAGGCCGAGTGGACTCGGGTGGGCCTGGGCAGGATGAGGGAGCCCCCTCACGAGGCTTGTGTGCACAGACATGGAGGTTCTGTACTGGAAGCACGTGAAGGAGCAGCTGGAGACGCTCCGGAAGACGCAGAGGAGGGAGGCAAGTGCTGGCCACCGCGTGGGCCCCGCGGGGCCTGGTGGGAGCCTGAGGGGCTGTCTCTGCACAGGCGGCTGAGCGGTGGCTGCCAAGGGCCGAGCCGGGGCTGTGGCCCGTGGAGGAGGACCGCCTGGAGGACTCGGTGGAGGACCTGGGCGCTGCAGGTGGGGCCCCCGGGGGCGGGCCGGGGCAGGGCTCAGCGCCCGCCGCAGCCTAACCAGCTTGTGCCGGGTGCGCCTTTCTCAGCAGATGACTTCCTGGAGCCCGAGGAGTACGCAGAGCCCGAGCGGGCAGAGCCCGGGGAGGATGCAAACATGGGTAGGTCCAGGAGTGGGCTGCGGGCCCGAGGGGCCCCTGAAGTCGGGGGCAGAGAGGGAGGCTCACGGCCGCACTTTTGCAGAAGCGGAAGCCGTGCCAGAGCCTCTGTGCTACGAGGAGCTGGTCCAGAGGAACGTGGTAGGCCCAGGTTAGAGGGGGGCAGCCAGGCGGGGTGGGGGCGGGCCCTGCACCCAGCTGGTGGCCCCGTCCTCCCCCAGGAGCTCTTCGTCACCACCTCGAGGCAGGACGTCTTCGTCAGCACCTCGAGGCAGGAGCCTGTCCAGGAGACAGAGCTGAAGCGGCACATCAGGGGCTGGGAGGAGGCCATCCAGACCCTGCTCCAGGAGCAGGTGAGGTGGGCCGGGTGGGCCCCTGGCAGAGGACGGCGTCCCCTGCTGCCTGCCTTGGGCCAGCCCGGGACCCTCCCCTCCCCTCCGCAGGAGGAGCACATGCCCTTTGACATCCACACCTACGGGGACCAGGTGGTCTCCCGGTTCAGCCAGCTCAACCAGTGGTGCCCCTTCGCGAAGCTGGTGGCAGGCCAGCCTGCCTTCGAAGTGTGCCGCTCCATGCTGGCCTCCCTGCAGCTGGTGAGTGGCTGGGTGTCCGGGAGGGAACTGGCCCCTGGCCTCTGCTGACGCCCGGCGCCCTGCAGGCCAACGACTACACAGTGGAGATCAGCCAGCAGCCGGGGCTGGAGGCAGCCGTGGACACCATGTCCCTGAGGCTGCTCACGCGCCAGCGGGCCCACCAGCGCTTCCAGACCTACGCCGCCCCCTCCACGGCGCAGCCCTGAGCCGGGAGCCTGTGCCCCACGGACACCGGGTATCTTCTGCTCAGTATGCTTCCTGGCTGGCCCAGCCTAATAAAGTGTTGCCATCCCACCAGTCCCTTAGAAACAAAACAAACCCTTTACAGAACCGTCGTGTGTAGGGGAGAGGGCTGTCTGTTCCCTGCACCCCGGGAGGCAGCCACCAGGCCCCCAGCCCCCTTCCCGCCATGGCCTCCAGGGGCTGCTGGTACAGATCTCACGCGCACACGGCTCCGTCACAGCCCTTTAATGGCCTGGCTCAGCGCAGGACGCTGCGGAAGGCAGCCATGTGGCGCCGCACACTGTCTGTGATCTGCTCGGCCGACCGGCCCCTGCTGTAGTAGTCTGTGAAGAGGCCGTCAGGGCTGAGCAGGTAGATGGCGACGGAGTGGTCCACGATGTAGCCCTGGTCTTCGTCCTTGGGGCCGGCGCTGTAGTACACGCGGTAGCTCCGGCTCACATGGGCGATCTGCTCGGCGGAGCCAGTCAGGCCCAGCAGCCTCGGGTGGAAGTCCTGCACGTAGTGGGCCATGGCGGCCACGGTGTCCCGCTCGGGGTCCACGGTGATGAATAGGGGCTGCACCGGGGGCAGGCCGGGCTCCGCCTCCAGCTGCCGCACCACCTGCACCAGCTTCTCCAGCTCGTCGGGGCAGATGTCGGGGCAGTGAGTGAAGCCGAAGTACAGCAGCTGTCTCTTATACACATCTGGCGGGCGGCCCGGAGCCCGGCGGGGGGTGGGGGGGCTACCCTCGGCAGTGCGTCTCTCGAGCGCTCTTCCTCCCCCAGCGCTGGGCCTCCCTGCTGCAGCTCCAGGGTGCCCCCTCCCCGTGCTCTCAACTAGGGGAGGGTGCGCGTCCTCCACTCCCCCGTGTCTGCTTGTGCTCAGGACACCCCAGACCCCTGGCAGGGCCTGGACCCCTTCGACTCTCCAGATTCTAAGCCCTTCAGGAAAGGTAACGCAGCGGGCATGGCCCCCGGGCACCGGGGGTGGGTGCTGGGCTCACCCGGCTTGAGTGGAGGTCGGGGCTCCAAGGCCTGTGGGCACGGAGACGGCCCTGGGCTGTGGCTGTGCTCCGGGCTGTCTCTTATACACATCTCCTCCGCGCCGGCCCCGCCCCGCCCCTCCGCGCCGGCCCCGCCCCTCCGCGCCGGCCGCTGCTGCAAGCCTTACCCCGCCCACCGCAGCCGTGGGTCCCGGCCGCAATCACGCCCCGCCTCCGGCGCGTCCTGCGCCCTTTCCGGCGTGAGGCGGCCGCTCTGCGTCGAGTTGTGCGCGCGTCGCTGCGCGCTACGTATCTTCCTGGGCGGGAACAGCAAAATGGCGCCAGAAGTAGTGGCGGGCTGAGTGCACCGGCCTCGCTTGAACCCGGCGCTGCGGTCCCCTGGCCGATCTGGCTCCTCCTGAACATGGAGGACGTGGAGGCGCGCTTCGCCCACCTCTTGCTGCCCATCCGCGACCTCACCAGGAACTGGGAGGTGGACGTGGCGGCCCAGCTGGGCGAATATCTTGAGGAGGTGAGGGCGGCCCCGGGGAGTGGCGCGGGGCGGGGGCTGCGGGGCTCTGCCGCCTCTCGGGCGTGTGCCGCCTCCGTCTGGCGCTCTGACTGCACTCATCCGCAGGCTTGTTCGCTTTTTCCTAGCTCCGTCTCTTGGCCCTCGAAACCATCCCTTACTTGAGTAGCCTGGAGCTGTCATTAGAGATCGCTTTCTGTTAATGAGCCTTGAAATCGATCTAGTGAGTGGCGACCAGCACTTTCCTGTAATAGAGCAGAAGCGAGTTTGTGTGCACGTGTGGCCGTGTCAGAGGTCTGGGTCACGATGCAGGAGGGAGATCTTTTGTCAGACTTCCGAGCCCCTGCTCCGCCGTCAGCACCGCACTCCTCCTCACGTCTGACGGCGTGTCCAGACCTCGTTAAAGAGCTGTCCGCTCATTTCTGCGCTTCACTGGCGCTGGCCAGCCCTCTTGGACTGCTCTTGTGTTGATCAATAACGACGTCCTTCCCACCACATCCAGGGGTCACCAGAGAGTCGTCTTGTTCAGCTGAGCAGCATTTGATGAGTTGATGGCATCCTCTCTTTTGAAACAGGTTTTTTCTCCTGTCTAGTCTCACTGTTGAACTCCTCAGGGCGCGGCCTGAGCCATCTTTTTACACATTTCCCCTAAACCACTTCACTTATTTCCATGATTTTAAGTACCACTTGTATGAGGACAATTGCTGGGTTTATTTATTTACTCCCCCCTCCCTCGGTTTATATTTCCATTCCAGGCCTTTTTTCTGATTCTGGTTTGCGTATCCAGCTTCTTAATCTTGACATTCTCGCTTAGATGTCACACCAGCATCTCAGGTTTAATAGAGTTAAAGGAGTTGTTGTTGTTCACTCGCTTATTCGTGTCTGACTCTTTGTGACCCCATGGACTGCAGCACGCCAGGGATCCCTGTCCTTCGCCATCTCCCGGAGCTTGCTCAAACTCGGGTCCAGTGAGTCGGTGCTGCCATCAACCATCACATCCTCTGAGGTCCCCTTCTCCTCCTGGGGAGGAGTTTTTTCTAATGAATCGGCTCTATGAATCAGGTGGCCAAAGTATTGGAGCTTCAGCTTCAGCATCAGTCCTTCCAATGAATATTCAGGAATGATTGCCTTTAGGAGGGACTGGTTTGATCTCCTTGCAGTGCAAGGGACTCTCAAGAGTCCTCCAACACCACAGCTTAAAAACACCGTTTCNAATCAGGTGGCCAAAGTATTGGAGCTTCAGCTTCAGCATCAGTCCTTCCAATGAATATTCAGGAATGATTGCCTTTAGGAGGGACTGGTTTGATCTCCTTGCAGTGCAAGGGACTCTCAAGAGTCCTCCAACACCACAGCTTAAAAACACCGTTTCTTTGGAATGGATCATCACTTTAAAGGAGGGCTCTTTATTTTCCTGCTCAAAGCTCAGCCTTTCTGATCTTGGCATATGGCAGCAGTGTTCCTCAAACTGGAAGCTCAGAGCTTGGGAAGCTTGACTCTGCACACGCGCTCTCCCGTGGCTTCCGTCAGCTGTGTCACCGGAACTTCACTCCAGTCAGTCTCTTTCCATTTTCTCTGATCCAGGCCACAGTCTGGCTCCCATTCGTGTTAAAGCCTTCATTCTTGGACTCCCTACTCTTATTTTTGGCTCTATCCAATTCACGTTCCACCCAGCAGCAAGTGTGACACTTAAAGATTAGAATCAGGCTGCAGCACTGCCGTGCCCAGGACCCCTCAGTGGCTTTCCATTGCTCCCAGAATAGAAGCCAAGCTTCCTTCTCTGAATCTGGCTCTGCTCACTGTGTTAGCCTTGTCTTCGGCTCTTCTGGAGAAGGAAATGGCCCCCACTCCAGTATTCTTGCCTGTAAAATCCCTTGGGCGGGGGAGCCTGGCGGCGACAGTGCACGGGGTCTCAGGGTCATGACTGAGCGACTCCACTTAGGTTCCTCTGCACCTGTTCCTTGAACCAGTCAGCCTGCAGCACCCAGGCTCATTCCTGGCTGCGCACACGCACACAACACACCACACACACACACACCCACACCCCCATACTCACACACACACACACCCCCACGCACGTTACACATACACACACACCCCCATACTCACACACACACACACACCCACGCACGTTACACATACACACACACCACACACACATACCACACACACCACACACACGTTACACACACACACCACACCCACACCACACCCACACCCCCCACACACACATCCCCCACACACACACCCCCACACACACACATACCACACACACCCATACCACACCCACACCCACACCCCACACACACCACACATGTTACACACACACGCATTTCCCACACACCACACGTTACAGACACACACACCACACACACACACACCCCTCACACAGCACACACACCACACACGTTACACACACACGTCACACACACAGATTTCACACACACGTTACACACACACACACCACACACACACACACACTTCACACCCACACACCACACATACACACCACACACGTTACAGACACACACATTTCACACACACCACACATTACACACACACACTTCACACATAACACACCACACACTTCACACATACACACCCCACACACACACACACACACACTCTTATGTTTTCTGTACTCAATGGCGAAATTTTTTTGCCCGGTTCTTTTTATGACTGATTCTTTCTCGTCCTGTATGTCTCAGTTTAAATATCAGCTGACTGCCATGTCTAAAATAGTTCTCTCTGTTAGAGTACCTTCTGTATTTCAGAATGTTCATCTTCAGCTGGTCTATAACTGGTTTACGGTCTCTCCACACTAGAATGTAAATTCTGCTGGGTAGGAACTATCTTCATTCTCTCTCCCTTTTGCTTAATAGAATGCCTGGCAGAATAAATGTTAAATGGACACTTGATCTGACGACTGACCTCTGCTTGAACACACAGTCTCCTGAGAAAGTGCAGAGGACTGTGCTAGCTGGAGCTGCGTTGAGCGGGGTGCTTGGGGATGCCTGGTGAACCTGCTCGCTTGGTCTGCTCCTCTGCTGCTTCGTACGTCTGCTTCTCCAAACGTTTTCTGTCCCCTGAAGTCCTCATTTCTCTGCCTCTAGTTTTATCTTTCTCCTCCTCTCATTTTCCACACAGCTGCCAGAACATTCTTTCTTACCTTAGAGAGACCTGGTTTAGATGGGTTTGGGGATTGTTGGCATGTGGTTGGTGGACACAGATTTAAGGGGTGGTGGGAACTGGGGCTCAGGAGAGGCTGGGGGTCAGGAGTTGCAGAGGAAGGGGGATGACATACTTGGAAGTGTTTCCTGAGTTTTTTGCTCGAAGGATTGAGACCCCAGCATTTTGTCTCTTCCCCACCCTTGAGGGTCCCCCATCCTTCTCGTGGGGTGGGATCTTCCCACTGAAGTCTGGCTGAGCTGGCCCCAACTAGGGTGAGCGCAGTGCGAGCACCTCTGGAGAGGGGCTGGTGTGTAGCTCTGCCGTCTGTGGGTCATGCACTCTAGGGGCCTGCGTCTTCCAAAACACTAGGTCTTAAAGGTTATAGGAAGTCGGGGAAATCACAAAGACCTATCTTTCCCCTCCAAAAAAACAGACAGCTGGCAAGCCCCAGCAGAGCCAGAGCTGTTCGGAAGGGCTGCATGTGGTGACGGGCGCCTTGGGCCACTGGCACTGGGTGGGGTGTGGGTTGGGCGGACTGCCAGGAGGGTGTGTAGACTTCCCAGTGTCCCTCGTGTCTTGCAGCTGGACCAGATCTGCATTTCTTTTGACAAAGGCAAAACCACAATGAACTTCATCGAGGCGGCGCTGTTGATCCAGGGCTCCGCTTGCGTCTACAGTAAGAAGGTGGGCCTGCCTGGCTGCGCTCTGTGCGCACTGTCTCCTGGGGCCAAGGCCTGCTGTCTGGCTGGGGCGGGTGGCAGGCTCAGCCCGGCCTCTGAGCTGCCCCAGAAGCACCTCCCACCTCCTCCCAAGTCCTTGCCCCTTTTAACACGGAAGAACAGAATGGGTTTAAAATAGTAGGGTTGGGAATTCCCTGGTGGTCCAGTGGTTAGGACTCCATGCTTCTGGGGGATGGGTTTGCTCCCTGGGTGGGGGACTAAGATCCTGCATGCCATGCCACGTGGCCCCCCCAAAAAGAGATTGTCAGTCACTAAATCAGTGACTCTCAACCCACGCTCCAGTCCAAACAATTACCAGCGCCTGGGCCTCACCCACACTGACCAAGTCAGAATCCCGGGTGGTGGAGGTTGGGGGAGGAAGGTGGATGTCTGGATGTTTGAACTATCCTCCGTGACAGTCGGTATTGGAAACCATGGCAGGGGGCGGGGAATGGGGAGCCGGGAGAGGGATATGGGTGAAACACAGCAGAGGGGAAGCAGGTCAGCAGCGCGGCTGACGGGCCTGACGTGGAGAGAAAAGACGCCTCCTGGGATGGTGCCAAGACGGTGGGCCCAGGGGTTTGCTGGGCCCACGCCTAAGGCCCCAGCTTTCACACGGGGCACGTGAGTCAGCTTCTGAGAACCAGCCACTGCATAAGAAACTCGGAGAGCGAGGTGTGGCTAAAGATCAACGCTGCTGACGGAAATGTGAAATAAAAGATGACTTGAAAGCACTGGTGGTCCAGTGGAGGTGAAGCGCCCCTCGCTATTTGCCAGGGTACCTTTGCGCATGCTGGAGATTTTCCTCCAGCGGCGCTGCCCCGCCCACCCTCTAGTGGAGAAGCAGGGGAGAGTGGGCCACAGCCCTTTAGTTGGGGGCGGGGAACGAAAGGCACAGAAGAAGAGTTTAGAAATGCACTGAGGAGCTCGGTACTGAGAGCCCCTCCGGACAGAGTTGAGGAAGCCACCCACTCGCAGGTCAACTGGCACAAGGACCCACCTTGGGCACCGTGAGTTAGGAAGATGGTCTGAGAATTCGTTTGTTTTTGTCTTAGATGAGCCCATGAAATCGGATTCTTTTGTCCTGCATTTGTCCTCAGAAGGAATATTGGCAGTTAACTTTGGAAGCACAAACACAAGCTGCACCTGTGGTCAAATACGTAGGTGGGCAGACGTGCGCTTCCAGCACGTGCAGTGAAACGTTAACGCGAAGTCTAGGAGGTGTGAGGGGCGTGCAGGCTGCAGGCATCGCGGTCTAACTGGTCTTCCGAGCTGATGGAAATGTTCTGTGATCTGATACGTGAGGTTCCTGGGCCCTTGACATGTGGCATGTGTGACTGAGGAGTCTGGCTTTCTGCTGGAGTTCTGCGTCCCTGGTGCGGGTCCTAGACCCATCGCTGGTGGGGCTGCTCCGATGCTCGGAGTCTCGGTTCACCTCGTTGACAATGAGGACAGCACCAGCGCTGACCCGAGTGGATGACACTGTATGGCGCACAGTGTGGTGCGACAGACGCGTAGGAGTGCTCCCGGGCCTTGTTTCTGGGGCGTGGGATCCGTGCCCTCGGGGCAGGCTGTCCCGTTGGGTGCTGTCAGCAGAGGGAGGGGCCTAGGCGGTGCGTGTCTGCATCCTGCTGGTGGGTGCTCTGTGGTCAGAACCTGGAGAATCCCAACGCTCACCCCTGGCATTGGGCCCCACAGGCTACGGCTGCACCGTGATGGGGCGGCAGAGACCTGTGGCGCTCCCGCAGGTGGGGGCTGGTTGGTGAGCCCCGTGAAGTCAGACGCGGCTGAGGGTGCAGCTGCAGGGTTCGGGTGGCTGCAGCTGCGGCGGTGTGGACTGAGGGTGCAGGAGGGGAGCTCCAGCTGTTCAGCAGTGCTGGGGAGGCGTGGCGGTCAGGTTGGAGCAGGGATTTCGGCAGTCGATGGGCAGGAATTTGGAGAGAACACGGGCATCTTGGCCCTCGGCCGAGTCACGTGGGGCTCTGGGAGCCCCTCCTTCCTCGCCCTCACTGCCGGCTCTGGTTGCCAGGTGGAATACCTCTACTCCCTGGTCTACCAGGCTCTCGACTTCATCTCTGGCAAGAAGTGAGTATGCAGGGGTGCCCGTGTGTCTGCTGTGCGTGTGGCCCGGGCAGCCCTCACCTGCGGTGCCCCCGCGCTGGTTCTCTCAGGCAGGCCAGGCAGCTGTCCTCCACGCCGGAAGACGGGACCGTTGGGGATGCCAGCTCGAGGGCCCCCCAGGAGGCAGAGCAGAAGGTGAGGCTTCCTGGGTGTCTGGCGGGGCCCACTGCGCCAGCCGGGCCCTCCCGAGCCCTCTGTCTTCCCACAGTTCCGGGCGTTGGACGACCTCTCCGACTCCTGTGCTAACGTGGATCTCAGGGATGACCAGGTCCTCAGTGTGAGTGCCCCCTCCTGCGTTTAGCTGATGGGGGGGTGCAGGGTGCTGTTGTGGCCCATGGGTTCCCACGGTTCACCTGCTCTTGGCCTCTGTACAGGGGACCCTCATCCCCCTCCTGCCCAACGCCCTCATTGCCCCGGACGAGATTGAGAAGAACAGTAACCCCCTGTACAGGTGCGGGGCTGTGCCTGCTGGGTGGACGGGCGGGTGCTGGGGAAGGGTCTCTGCAGCACCAGTGTTTTGCCAGCTGTCAGGGGGAGGTCCTGGCCAGCCGGAAGGATTTCCGGGTGAACACGTGCACGCCGCACCCCAGAGGCACATTCCTGTTGGAGCCGCTGGGTGTGTCCCTCATGGAGGCCTTGCAGCCGTGGAACCCGAAGGGTGAGGACTCGGGTGGGGGCGAGGCAGGCTTGCTCCCTGCGCCCACCGTTCGGACGTGCCTGCAGGACGGGGCCTCTGCCCACAGCTGGCTCAGCCCCAGAGGCCCGAGGCCTGTGCCGGGCTGTGCTCTCTCTCCCCAGTTCTGGCTGTGTGGGGCCCGGGAGGGACCTTGTAAGGGGAGCAGGGCTGACCGTGTTCGATCCCTGCTCTCTCCCAGAGCCTGGAAGGGCTGAGGAGCAGCCCATGGAAGTCTCTGTGTGCGGGAGTCCCGGCCCGGTGCTCAGCATCTCCCAGGAGCCAGGTGAGAAGCGAGCTCCCAGGAGGGCCTGCGGGGGGCTGCGGAGGGCCTCTGCGCTCAGTACCCAGCCTGTCCAGCGCTGCAGCCGGGGGGGATGAGGCTCAGGGGCAGGCCTCTGTGCCCAGGGCCCACCTTGGCCAGCTGTGCTGTCTTGGTTCAGTGGCTGCCCCCAGACCAGCTTCCTCTCTGAGCAGACAGAGGCGGCAGCATTTAAAGAGGAAAATTACTGAAAACGGAAGTGAACCAAGCAGAGCAGCGGTGTGACGCGGGTGTGCTCTGCACTGTCTGCCCCCACAGGTGACGCGGCGGCAGGGACGGCCCCTCGTCCCCAGGCGCAGTCCCCGCTGCCTGGCCTTCGGGCTCCCGGGGCTGGCTGTCTCGCGACCCTGCCAGGTTCCTCTGCAGACGGCCCGGCGCCCGGAGGCGGGGGCGTGGGAGAGGACGGAGGGGATGCAGCAGAAGCCTCAGCAGAGGCCCCTGAGGCCCCAGCGCCTGAGGCCCCTGCGGAGCCCCCGGAGCCCAGCAGCCCCGAGCAGGTGGGGCCCCCGGCCAGGCGCGCCCCGGCGGGACGCCACGGGCACCGGACAGGCGGTCCCCTTGGCTGCCGGCTCTCTGGTCCTTGTGTGCCAGGGCAGCGGGTGTGTCCGCCAGCCGGCCGCGGCCCCACACCCTGCCCTTTCCAGCAGCTGCTTTCACGGCTCCCTCTCTGAGCAGAGCAGCTGCTGCTCTTCAGGGGTGGACTGTCCCAGGGGCACCACCCAGAATGGCGCTGGTCTCCAGAGCGGACTCTCGAGGCCAGGCTGGCAAGAGTGGACGGGCCGGCCAGGTCTGATGGGTTGTTTTTGCTGTGCTTAATTGCTGTCACGTCCGACTTTCTGTGACCCCATGGACTGCAGCCTGCCAGGCTCCTCCCTCTATGGGAGTCTCCAGGCAAGGATACTGGAGTGGGTTGCCATGCCCTCCTCCAGGGGATCTTCCCGATCCAGGGGTGGAACCCACGTCTCCCGCGTTGCAGGCAGATTCTTTACCGTCTGTTTTTCTCTTTGAAGAAGTATCTCGTGGCCACTAGTCTACTAGTTTCTATCTTCTCAAGTTTTTACTAGCTTTTTGCCTTTCGGTCGTTGAACTCTCTGCCCCCAGGGGGTTTCTGCAGGGCTCCCCGTGTCTGGCCCCAGAGCAGAGCTGCTGGGGGTCCTGGAATCCTGGGTTGAGGAGAGGGGAACCCCTGGTGTTCCTTTGCAGAGCGCTGCCCAGCCCAGGAGGTGTACACTCCGGGAGCGGAAGGAAGCCCCGGAGCCCGCATCCAGGCTGAAGGTGAGGGGCGGGCGGCCCGGAGCCCGGCGGGGGGTGGGGGGGCTACCCTCGGCAGTGCGTCTCTCGAGCGCTCTTCCTCCCCCAGCGCTGGGCCTCCCTGCTGCAGCTCCAGGGTGCCCCCTCCCCGTGCTCTCAACTAGGGGAGGGTGCGCGTCCTCCACTCCCCCGTGTCTGCTTGTGCTCAGGACACCCCAGACCCCTGGCAGGGCCTGGACCCCTTCGACTCTCCAGATTCTAAGCCCTTCAGGAAAGGTAACGCAGCGGGCATGGCCCCCGGGCACCGGGGGTGGGTGCTGGGCTCACCCGGCTTGAGTGGAGGTCGGGGCTCCAAGGCCTGTGGGCACGGAGACGGCCCTGGGCTGTGGCTGTGCTCCGGGACTGCCTGTCTGCCCCCAGGTAGGCCCTACTCTGTGCCCCCCCGCGTGGAGGAGGCGCCAGGACAGAAGCGTAAGAGGAAGGGTGCCGTCAAGCTGCAGGATTTTCACCAGTGGTACCTGGCTGCCTGTGCGTGGGGCCCGGGGCCGGGCGCGGCTGTGGGCCTCGGCTCGGCCCCTGCTGACCTGGGCTTGTTGCAGATGCCGACCACACTGACAGCAGGAGGTCCCGGCGAAAGGGCCCTTCCTTCGCAGGTGAGCCTGGGGCCTGGGGCTCTTTGAGGGAGGCTGAACCCACGTTGCACCGGCCCCCCTCAGCCCGGGGAGGCTGGAGGCCGAGTGGACTCGGGTGGGCCTGGGCAGGATGAGGGAGCCCCCTCACGAGGCTTGTGTGCACAGACATGGAGGTTCTGTACTGGAAGCACGTGAAGGAGCAGCTGGAGACGCTCCGGAAGACGCAGAGGAGGGAGGCAAGTGCTGGCCACCGCGTGGGCCCCGCGGGGCCTGGTGGGAGCCTGAGGGGCTGTCTCTGCACAGGCGGCTGAGCGGTGGCTGCCAAGGGCCGAGCCGGGGCTGTGGCCCGTGGAGGAGGACCGCCTGGAGGACTCGGTGGAGGACCTGGGCGCTGCAGGTGGGGCCCCCGGGGGCGGGCCGGGGCAGGGCTCAGCGCCCGCCGCAGCCTAACCAGCTTGTGCCGGGTGCGCCTTTCTCAGCAGATGACTTCCTGGAGCCCGAGGAGTACGCAGAGCCCGAGCGGGCAGAGCCCGGGGAGGATGCAAACATGGGTAGGTCCAGGAGTGGGCTGCGGGCCCGAGGGGCCCCTGAAGTCGGGGGCAGAGAGGGAGGCTCACGGCCGCACTTTTGCAGAAGCGGAAGCCGTGCCAGAGCCTCTGTGCTACGAGGAGCTGGTCCAGAGGAACGTGGTAGGCCCAGGTTAGAGGGGGGCAGCCAGGCGGGGTGGGGGCGGGCCCTGCACCCAGCTGGTGGCCCCGTCCTCCCCCAGGAGCTCTTCGTCACCACCTCGAGGCAGGACGTCTTCGTCAGCACCTCGAGGCAGGAGCCTGTCCAGGAGACAGAGCTGAAGCGGCACATCAGGGGCTGGGAGGAGGCCATCCAGACCCTGCTCCAGGAGCAGGTGAGGTGGGCCGGGTGGGCCCCTGGCAGAGGACGGCGTCCCCTGCTGCCTGCCTTGGGCCAGCCCGGGACCCTCCCCTCCCCTCCGCAGGAGGAGCACATGCCCTTTGACATCCACACCTACGGGGACCAGGTGGTCTCCCGGTTCAGCCAGCTCAACCAGTGGTGCCCCTTCGCGAAGCTGGTGGCAGGCCAGCCTGCCTTCGAAGTGTGCCGCTCCATGCTGGCCTCCCTGCAGCTGGTGAGTGGCTGGGTGTCCGGGAGGGAACTGGCCCCTGGCCTCTGCTGACGCCCGGCGCCCTGCAGGCCAACGACTACACAGTGGAGATCAGCCAGCAGCCGGGGCTGGAGGCAGCCGTGGACACCATGTCCCTGAGGCTGCTCACGCGCCAGCGGGCCCACCAGCGCTTCCAGACCTACGCCGCCCCCTCCACGGCGCAGCCCTGAGCCGGGAGCCTGTGCCCCACGGACACCGGGTATCTTCTGCTCAGTATGCTTCCTGGCTGGCCCAGCCTAATAAAGTGTTGCCATCCCACCAGTCCCTTAGAAACAAAACAAACCCTTTACAGAACCGTCGTGTGTAGGGGAGAGGGCTGTCTGTTCCCTGCACCCCGGGAGGCAGCCACCAGGCCCCCAGCCCCCTTCCCGCCATGGCCTCCAGGGGCTGCTGGTACAGATCTCACGCGCACACGGCTCCGTCACAGCCCTTTAATGGCCTGGCTCAGCGCAGGACGCTGCGGAAGGCAGCCATGTGGCGCCGCACACTGTCTGTGATCTGCTCGGCCGACCGGCCCCTGCTGTAGTAGTCTGTGAAGAGGCCGTCAGGGCTGAGCAGGTAGATGGCGACGGAGTGGTCCACGATGTAGCCCTGGTCTTCGTCCTTGGGGCCGGCGCTGTAGTACACGCGGTAGCTCCGGCTCACATGGGCGATCTGCTCGGCGGAGCCAGTCAGGCCCAGCAGCCTCGGGTGGAAGTCCTGCACGTAGTGGGCCATGGCGGCCACGGTGTCCCGCTCGGGGTCCACGGTGATGAATAGGGGCTGCACCGGGGGCAGGCCGGGCTCCGCCTCCAGCTGCCGCACCACCTGCACCAGCTTCTCCAGCTCGTCGGGGCAGATGTCGGGGCAGTGAGTGAAGCCGAAGTACAGCAGCACCCACTGGCCCCGGAAGTCGGCTTTGCAGCGCGCTTGGCCCCGGTGGTCCAGCAGGCTGAAGTCGCCCTGGCCCACAGCAGCCTGCCGCAGGGCCTCTGTCCGCTGCTGCCGCCGCCACCGCTCCTTCTCGGCCCTCACGGCCAGCCAGGCCCCACCCAGTCCAGCCCCAATCAAGGCTGTGACGAGCAACCTGGTTCGCAGGCCAGGACCCTGGGGCTGGTCCTGCCTGCCTGTCTCTGCAGGGCCTGGCGTTGAGAGGGGCTGGTATCTCACATGCTGGGCCTTGCCTCCTGGGGTCCCAGGGAGGGTCAGAGGCTTGAGCTGAAGGAGCCTGTGCCAAGCTTTGGGTGCCCGAGCCAGCAGCAGCATGGACCTGATGCTTCTGGAAAAGAGCAAGCCCCCAACACTCAGGAGACCCCTGACTCCACCTGGAGGATGAGCCCTACACAGGCCCTGCTGTCAGCAGGCTGCTCACTAGCACTCGCCCGGGCTCCACCACCGCGCCTCAAACCTCAACCCCAGTTCAGGTGCCACCCAGCGTTCATGCTGTCCCTCTTATTCTTCAGCCTGAGGGCCTGTCTATCCCATCCTACCTGGCCCCGGCAGCTCGCTCTAACAGCTCAGCTGTCGCCTGCATTTGAGCTGACGGAAAGCATCCCATGCACACGCCTCAGCCGGATTCTTGGGCCTATTTATTTGTTTGCAATAAACATCCATTTCTTAAGAGGAGGTGGGTCAATTTCTGGCTTCAACCCTCCCAAGGCCGACTCCTCTGGCCCTTCTGCAGCCCTCCTGAGGCCACTCCTGCCACAGTGCTCTGGTCCCTGGCCCCGCGGAAACCGCCACGCGCACCGCAGTCTGCAGCGCTCCGCCTGGCCCCTAGCCCCCGCTGCCAGCCCCTCGCACGTACACTTCCAGCCGGCGGCCGGCCCGTTGGAGGTTTCTACTTGCTTCGCGCCCACTTTTCACAGCCAGGTACCCGACGGCAGCTCTGGACTCATGTCCTGCCGCTGCTTCGGTGACCTCCGTGGCTTTCTCAGGGGCCTCTGGAGATTTGCCAGGAGGAGGTCTTAGAATCCCCCCATACCTGCTCAGGCGCTCCTGGAAGGATCCTCTCGAAGACTCTTAAACGTCCGGCCTCTGCCCGTCCGACGGTTCCTCGGCTGCACGACCTTGGACACGTCCCGCAGCCTGTTCACACCACCTTCCTCCCTTACCAAACGTGCTGCAAGTTGTGCATAAGGTGGGCCTGCAAACCCCGACGTTTCCAGCCCCTCTCCTCCGGGAGCCCCTTTCACAGCAACCTCCCGGAAGGCGCCTGCGAGTGTTCCAGGCGCTCCCCGGCTCACCGCGCGCCAGGGCCGGAGTCTCGAGACGCTACCTGGGCGGCACCGCGGACTACCCGCCCAGCTCGACGTCAGCGCGCATGCGTCAACGACAACGCGCTCGCGCAGACGGCCGTGTGCACGGGCCGGCGCCGGGCGGTGCGCGTGCGCCAAAGGCGGAGGCCCGCCGGAGGTCACGTGGAGGAGGCGGGGCTTCCTCCGCGGTTGAGGCCTTCCGCCGCGGCCGCGCTTGCTCGGCGCCGTCCCCAGTCGCCGGATGTGGTCACCCGGCGTCGGGTGGGGTCTCCGCCGCGCTCCCTCGCCCGGCATGCCGGCGCGCGCATGGCTGCAAGCCTGTCGGGCTTCGTTGCTGTGTCCAGCGGGCCGTGAGCAGCTGGGCCCGGGAGAGAGGGAGTCTCCGGGCGTAGGGCTGAGCCGGGGCGGGGACCTCGCTTCTCGTCCCCTCCCGGGGCGCGGTGACCCCAGGCCGTCCAGGAGCAGCCGCGCTTCCTCACTCCAGGCCGCAGCCTACGGCGGGCTGTCCGTGGCGGTCAGAGCGGCGGCCCCGCGCCAGCCTGCCGAGACTCGGTTCGGCGTGGATCCACTCCGCGTCTCGCGTGTCGTCAGACTGCGGCCCCTGATGCACCCTCGGTTGCCGGTTCCCCTGGAGAGGAAGTTACAGAAGGCTCGGGAGGGGGCGGGAGACACCTGGAGCGGCCGTGACTGACTTCAGCGGTGGGGGTCCGGAAGAGCTTGTTCGGCGGGAGGGCCCTGAGAGTTTCCCCAGACCCGACCGGGTCGTTCTGGCTCGCATAAGGGTCACCGGGTGGGAGTGGAGCGGGGAGGCTGGACCCTGGCTGCGGCAGGGTAAGACAGGGTCAGGCTACCCGAGTCACGAGCGGAGATAAAGAGATCCGTGCCAACAGAGGCCACAGCCACTCGGGGACCTGCACGGGGAGGCCACACAGGCTGCAGGGCCAGTGTCCGGCTAGGGACTGCGGCCTCTCTGTACTTCTGCCTGCCTTATTGCAGACCGGCTGTCCACTGCCGTGGGGACTATGCTTGGGCGCCTAAGGGGTCTGCAGGTGATAGAGCTTCATGGGAGATGTGGGGGAGGCTGACACTCGGATCAGTCATGAGGGATCCTGAACATGGACGGTCAAGTGCCCTATGTGATGGGATGACAGGTGGATCAGTGAAGTCACCCTCTTGAGTGGCTGGTCAGGCATCCTCTGATGTGGGGCACTGGCACTGGCTTTGGGTCAGGTCATCAGTGGCTGTGTGTTCATAGGTTAGGGGTCTTTAACATGCGGGAGGCAGACCCTGGGCAGGTCGTCTGTGACGATGGCAGGCTGTCCATGGTGGCTGTCGCATCTCTTGCTTCATGCAGGAATCCATCTGCAGGAACCAGCTTCCTGACCACAGTACAGCACCAGCAGCCCACTCAACCCCGCAACCCTTGTATCTGGCCAACCTCCCCTGCAGTAGGGCTCCCAGTGACTCTCAGTGGCCTGTGATCAGTGACCCCATCACTGACCATGGCCAAGGACTCATCAGCAACCTTGACAGATGTCCAAAATCATGACCAATGACAGGACTGATTCTGACAAGTTCTCACTAGTAACCCATCAAATAGATGGATCAACGTCCTATGGCCCAGTAATGATTGATCAGAGGCCCATTGGTTATTTAAACCAAGTCCCTATTAGTGACTTCTATTAAATTTCCATTGATGGTCTTGACTAAAGTCCAATGACTCATGAATAACTGATCAATATCCTTCCTAGTGAGCCTTCAGAGATTCTGACCTGTATTTTCCATCAATAACCAAGATTGATGACCAGTTAGTAGCCCGCCTGTACCTGCTCTGGTTTCTGGGTAACAGTGAATTCATGAATAGACTCCAGCTTATCCAAGGTACCCCCGTGTACCCCATTATCACATCTGTTGCTAACATATACAGGCTGAGCAAGGAGGCTGAGTACACCTGCAGAGTCACTTCCCCACCCCCATATTTCTCCTCACCATCCCTGGTTAGGCCTCAGCTGGAGTTAAGCATTTACTGGTTTTTCCAGTAATTGTGTATGGATGTGAGAGTTGGGACTATAAAGAAAGCTGAGCACTGAAGAATGGATGCTTTTGAGCTGTGGTGTTGGAGACGACTCTTGAGAGTCCCTTAGACAGCTAGGGGATCAAACCAGTTCATCCTAAAGGAAATCAGTCCTGAATATTCATTGGAAGGACTGATGAAGCTGAAGCTCCAATACTTTGGCCGCCTGATGCGAAGAACTGACTCATTGGAAAAGACCCTGATGCTGGGAAAGGTTGAAGGCAGGAGGAAAAGGGGACGACAGAGGATGAGGTGGTTGGGTGGCATCACCGACTCGATGGACCTGAGTTGTGAGTAAGCTTCGGGACTTGGTGATGGACAGGGAGGCCTGCCGTGCTGCAGTCCATGGGGTTGCAGAGTTGGACACGACTGAGCGATTGAACTGAAGCTGAACTGAGGAGGGAATGGAAAATAAACTCCTGGTGCCTATTGCTGGAGTCACAAGTCAGGGGGCTGGAGGGAGAGGAGTACCCAACTCTTGGGAGTCCTGTCGGGAACTGAAGGAGGAGAAGCTGGATAACTTGGTCCTGTTATTGGGGGCTGATGTGAAGGGAGATTCAGGTTCTGTCCTGAGGAGTGACCAGCCTGGGTCCTGCCTTTGGGGGCTCTCTCTGGGTCAGGCTTAGGTCAGGTCCTGCTGGTGGTTGCTTGCCTCTTTGAGGTCAGAGGTTCTGGCCTGCAGAGGAAGTTTCTTCTAACCTTGCAGCCACTGCCAGCCAGGGCAGGTGCCAGGACTCTGCCCTCAGGGCATTTGTCCCAAGGCTATTGGCACCAGGCTTCTGGCCATGCCAGCTGCTGCCAAGACTTGGCCGGAGCCCGGGTCAGCACCGCAATCTCCACCAGATGGCCAAAAGCATGGCCCATAGGCATGGATAGTAAGGTGGTGGAGGCAGCACAGAGCGGGTATTCCGACAGCAATGGGTTATCCTCAGTATCCAGGACAGTGGTGGGGCTCTGCAGCGTCCCTGGGGGCAGGAAATTTCTGGGCCTGACCTCTGTGTCGTGAGGTGGCCACCCCTCCCCAAACAAGGATCTGCGTGCCCTGTGTGCCCAGTCCAGGACAGTACACGAGAAGCCCTTTATGCCTCCTTGCCTCAGGTGGGTCAGCCCGGCAGCTGCTTGGCCTCTGGCTCCCTCCTCGGGACTGGTCAGCAGGCGCGGGAGGGGCAGAGGGGGCCTGGGGGCCTGGGTCACTGCGGCTGCTACTACTCTGGGCCGCAACCCATACCTGGTACCTGTGGCCGCCCTGCGTCCGTGTCGCTGACGCCAAGTGCACACGTCCCGACCCCGGTCCCCTTTCTCCTCTGTGTCCGCCTCTTAGTCCGAGTCCCGTGTCCGAGTTGGGTGAGGTGAGGTGAAGTCGCTCAGTCGTGTCCGACTCTGCGACCCCGTGGACTGTAACCTACTAGGCTTCTCTGTCCATGGGATTCTCCAGGCAAGAGTACTGGAGTGGATTGCCATTTCCTTCTCCAGGGGATCTTCCCGACCCAGGGATCGAACCCGGGTCTCCCGCATTGGAGGCAGACGCTGCCCCTCCATCTCACAGTTTATCTTCCGTTCCCTCCTCAGCTGGGCCCCTGGTCTCGGCCTCACAACCTGGCCCCGGGCGGGACCCCGTCCTGTTCGGTGGCCCTCGTCAGTTCTTTTCGGATCCCAGTCAGTTCTGCCCGGTCTTGAGGCGGGTGAGAGCCACGGGACTGACCGATCGCTGAGCCCGAGCCGCGGAGGGGCGGGGCCCCCCGACGTGCGGGGCTCTAGGCCAATCGCCGCCTCGGGGAGGCGGGACGACTGACACACTTCTGTCCTGACCAATCGCGAGGGCCTGCGGGCGCCTGGTCTCCGCCCGCCCGCCGCCACGAGCACAAAGAGGCCGACAAGCTGCTGCTGGCTCCAGAGGTTTTAAGAAACATCTGCCGGGCAGCGCCCGCCCAGCGGGTCATCGTCCGCCTCGGTCATCATCGGGGCCAAGTAGTCTGAGTGCCGGATCCCGAAGGTCCAGCCGCGAGGCTTCCGGTGCTGCGGACCCAGGAGACGTCGCTGGCCTAGTGCTATCTGCAGGCCTTGGGCTCCCGGCTCCCAAGCTCGCCCCTCTGACCCTCGATCCCGACCCGGGCCCCTTTACCCGCCTCCGACCCTTGACCCTGAAACTGCAGACCACCTGGTCCACGTTGTAGGCTGCAGGGCCGGGATTCAGGGTGTTGCCTTGAGGGAACGAAGTCCGCGGCAGCATCGAGAACTGGGGGGCCCGGGGCTTGTAGACCCCAGGGTTCACCGCGTGGTAGGCGCAGGGCCCGGGTGTCTGCGTCGGGTGGGGGCAGGAGAGGCGCTGTGTCCAGCTTCCGGGCCCTCAGATCCCCAACCTCTCGCCGCGCCCTGCGGGCAGTGCCCCCCACCCCCGACCTTGCTGAGGTCCTCGCAGAAGCTTCCCACCGCGCTGCGGCCGTAGATGGAGTAATTCGGCGCCGAGACTTTGCCGACTACGCGCGGGCCCAGGAGCGAGGGCATAGTGTAGGTCCCGGGGCCTGCGGGGGCCAGCGAGGGTGGGTCTTTGCGGACTAGCCGGTGTCCCCGCCGCTGCCCGTGCAGGGTGGGCCTTCTTGGGCTCACCTGGGGTTTGTGACTCCAGGCGGAGGCCCCAGTTTCGGGGAGCGATGGTGTGCCGAGGCGCGCTGGGGTACGCCGCGTTCCCGGCTCGCTCCGGGAAGTACTTGCCTGCGGGGCAGACCGGGGCGTGGGCCAGAACTGGGTTGGGGACCTAGTGCGACCCGCGCCGGAGTCCAGGGATTAGGGGGAATCCGAGCCACGATTTGTCAAAGCTCGGTGAGGCTTGGAGCTGTTTTGAGGTCCAGAAGTGGGCGTGGGGGGAGGACTGAGTTTGGAATGTTAGGCTGCCCAAGGAAGACTCGGGGCTGTGGGCGGGGGGGCGGTTCCCGAGGGGAGGCGGCTAGGCGTTCGGAAGGCCAGGGCCCCAGGTTCCTGACCCGGTCCGGGAGTGAGGAAGGGCGCCGCGTGCCTCGGGCGGCCGAAGATGGAGTACGCGGGGGCGCTGTCGAGGCCGCGCACGGTCATGCGAGCGGGCACCAAGTGGCCTGGCCCGGGGCTGCACGATGTCTGCTGTGCCGGGAGGCGCGCGCCGAAGGTGAAGGCCGGGGCGCGGGGCCGAGACGGGTCGTGCATGATGTAGCCTGCCGGGCGCCCCAGCATCACCAGACGCCGGCCGCTCCCTTGCCGGGCAGCCCCGGCCGGACCCCCGCCCCCGGCCCGCCGCTGGTACCAGTGCTGGGTGGTAGCTTGTACTTGGGCCCCGGGCCGCTGTAGAGGGCTCCGATGGGGCCGCGGGGCCGGTGCGGCCGCCACGGGCCGACCCAGACGTCCGAGCCCATGGCGCGGTGGGAGCGCTTGCGGCCGGCAACACCTGCGGACAAAAGGTGGCGGCCCCGGGTCCTCCGCCCCGACTCCGGGGACGCGCTCCAGGTTCCCTCCAGATGGGCCCGACTCCGGGGCGGGGCCCGCGCGTATCCCAGACACCGGAGAAGCAAATGGCAGCTTTCCTGGCTCCAGAGTGGCGCGGGGCAAGGACAGCTTCGAGGCCATCTCCCGTCCCCCAGCCCCAAAGTGAGTTTAGTAGGGTGTATGTGCGCGCGCCGAGTTTGGACGCAGCACTGTAGGAGTGGATTTCCTAGGGGTTCCGGAGAACTGAGATATTTTAGGAACATTGAGGGAGGATAACGGGGCGAGGGGGAGAGAATGGGAACCTGCTACCCGAGGAGGCCCCGAAGTGGATGCACTGACCTGTTCCTGTGTCTCCTGGCTGGGAAGGCAAGGTGGGGTGTCTGGACCCCCACCGCTGCAGGGCCCAACTCCCAGACCCCATTGTGTCCGGGTCGCGCCTCCTGGCAACCGGATTGACCGCCCCACCTGGCCCCGCCCCCAGCCTCGCCTCCCTGGAGTCCACGGCAGCGGCAGGCGTCCTGCAGCCTGGGCCAGCGACCAGGACTCGGTCCACAACCGTTCCCCAGGCTTCAGTACTCCCATTCCGGAAAAAAGTCTGCAGACAAAAATCAAGTGTGAGAATAAAGAAATCAAGCTCAATTTAATTGCTATGTGTAGAGAGAACTTTGCCTCTATTTAAACGCAAGGAATGCAAAAGCAATCATGTACTGGGCCACAAAAAAGCGCACACAATTAGTAGATATAAACTATTATATATAGGATGGATAAACACAAGGTCCTTCTAGATAGCCCACGGAGCCATATTCAATATCCTGTGGTAAACCATAATGGAAAAGAATGTAAAAAAAAAAAAAGGAATATATGTGTGTAATTGAGTCATTTTGCTATAAAGGAGAGATTGGCACAACATTGTAAATGAACTATACTTCAGTTTAAAAAAAGAGCCCATACAAGTTGAACAGATAGATATAATAGGACACATGATTTGATCACAATTCAAAACAATTCTAAGTAAACAGTATAAAATGTTTTTAAAAATGGTTAAACATTTAGAAATTAACAAATTATCTTTGAAAGCTAGCAGCCAGGAGTGCCGAGGAAGCTGGAGGGCCATGGCCCGTGCCAGGGACCTTCCAGCGGGCCCAGGGGATGAAAGTGACTCGAAGTCCAGCACACGCATATTGACGCACATTAAAGGATTCAGTATGAAGCGTAGAAGCATAAAATGCCAAAATGCAAGCAGTGGTTGATGCACATTCAGTGAGTGGGGCAATCTGCCCTTCTCCCGCTGCCGAGATGGCGGAAATTAGTTGAAGGTGTTGGTCAATGAGGGAGGGTCCTGGAAAAATGAAAGGGAGCACCACTGAGTGCTGACCTGGAACAAGGATTCCAAGGAGTTTTAGATGCTGCTGTGGTTATGCAGGTTCCAGAGAGAAATGCTGTGGCAGGAAGACATTCCAGTCAAGACCAGCAGGTCATCACCTTATACGGTCATCTCCCTTTAAGCCTCTGGCACTAAAATCTCCACCTCCTGTGCTTATGCTAAGTGAAAGACAGCTATATTTTCTGAATTTAGAAAGACCTCCTCCAAACCCTCAGAAATCTGTGCGGTTGGTAGGCTAAAAAGAGATCGCTTTATGAGAGAAAATGTGATGTGTGTGTGATAAGTGACTTCAGTCGTGTCTGCCTCTTGTGAACCTATGGACGGTAGCCCACCGGGCTCCTCTGTCCATGGGATTCTCCAGGCAAGATGGAGTGGGTTGCCATGCCCTTCTCCAAGAGATCCTTCTGACCCAGGAATCGAACCCGCATCTCTTAAACATCTCCAGCACTGGCGGGCAGGCTCTTTACCACTAGCACCACCCAGGAAGCCAAAGAAAGAAAATGCTGTTGGCTGAAATCGACAGCTGGTCAGAGCTGACTCCATGCCCGTGTCGCCTGGTGCGTCTGCTGCTGCCACTGCATCTTGACAAGGTCAGGTGTGCATTTCAAGCGTAGGTACAGCGGCTGGAGGAACTTTGGATGACACAACTCTTGCAGGTGCAGCTTCATTAAGATGACAGATAAACTAAATAGATCTACAACTTCTGGAAGACGAGAACAAAGGCCTGCTGAAAGAGAAATGGTCGTGTATCCAATTACTGTAGTATTCTGGCTGCTTAACAGCAGCAGCAGCAGCAACAGCTGGCTCTGGTTTTGCTGCTCAATTCTCAAAAAATATTGTCTCCAGAGCTGGAAATAGAGAGAGTTTGTAAACGTCTTTGTTTTTCTCTTTGCATGATGTGTTGTTTTACAGCCCACACCTTGCAGATGTGTTTCTCTCAGAAAGGAGGGGACAACGACTTCTATTTGCAGAAGTAAAGGTATATTCCGTCACCTGACTGTATTTACCTTTAACCAGTTCCGCCATAATGCCCACTTAAAATTCTCCCTTTGCATGTTTTGTAAATAGGATCTAGGTTTTACAAAAATTTTTTTAAGGAATTTTTTTTGCCTCATAAGTTTGCACAAATAATTCTATGAGTGGGAGAGAAAGTGTATAGAAAATGGATTTACAGAAGTGTCTGTCTGTAAAGGAAAAATATTGCTTTGTTTTATCCTGTTTCTCAAACGCTATGAAACAATTTAGTTAATAG
>SJYX01024771.1:423724-435914 GCA_006410675.1 Oreotragus oreotragus | reverse complement strand
GTCCTATTCTTCCGCCATCTTAGGACCGCCCCAGAGCAATGTTTTAATCGAGGGATTAGGGCATGGCCTTCTTTGTTGTGGTCACTGTAAGGACAGCCTGCTGGGTGTCTATTCTTGTTCAATGTATTCTATTTTTTGTCAGAGACTTATTTAATGTTCCTGAAATTTTGTTATTGATGTATACTGTATACAGTATATACTCAATATACAGTATATTTTTATATATTTATTTCATGTTTCACATTTTGAATATTTACATATATATTTTTATAGTATACATATATTATATCTATCAATATAGAATATTCAGGTTGTAAGCATCTCAATCAATTTTGATAAATATATATGCTTACATACCTCATAATACTATCAAGACACTGAAAAAGTCTATCACTCAGTAATATTCCAACTTCCAGTTAATCCCTTACCAGAAGAACCTGGATGTAATTTTTACTTAGGTTACTTTGACTATTCTAGAATACCAATTAAATGATATCAAATAATAGGTACTATTTTTATTAAGCTACTTTCATTCAGCATAATATTCTTTGAGATTAATCCATGTTTTTGGTATGAGATAAAAGTTGAATATTTTCTCTTCATAAAAATTATCTTGTCATGATTCTCTTGGAAAGTTTTTGTCAATTTTTTGTTTGTGCCTCCCCAATTCACTCATCCAATATACCCAAATACTCAAGTATTTCTCATAAATAGAGTATATACACAAACACACACACACATATGTCTGTGTGTTAGTCTTTCAGTCTTGTCTGACTCTAGACGTAGACTGCCAGACTCCTCTGTCCATGGAATTTTTCATGCTAGAATACTGAAGTCGGTAGCCAGGGTATTTTCCTGACCCAGGAATGGCACCCAGATCTCTCTCATTGTAGGGAGATTCTTTACCATTTGAGCCACCCAGGAAGCCCATATATACACATGCTAGGGACTACTGTAAATAGTGAGACAAACATAGGGATAGGTTATGCACTTAAATAAAAGTTTTGCACTCTATATTCCACAAAATGAGTAATTAAGCTGTGATTATGACATAACCAGCTATATATTTATTAAATTTTCAGAAGATACTCACATGTATACACAAAGATATGTTTATAGACCATGTGCTGTGCTATGTGGTGCTGTCTCTTCATTCATGTCTGACTCTTCACGACCCTATGGACTGTAACCAGCCAGGTTCCTATGTTCATGGGATTCTCCAAACAAGAATACTGGAGTGGGTTGCCATTTCTTCCTCCAGTGGATCTTCCTGATAGAGGGGTCAAACCTGCATCTCTTACATCTCTTTCATTGGCAGGTGGGTTCTTTACCACTAGCACCACCAGGAAAGCCCCTTATAGATCATATAAAAGTTGCATTTTCAGTATGCAATAAAAATTGTATTTCACAAAAACTGCAAGACTTTTGCATCTACTAGCATGGTTGCAATGATGGCTTCACAAATTTCCTTTACTTTTATGCAATAGTCCATAACCTGAATTCATTTATCTTCAAGTGCTGGGCAGCTAAAGCTACATACCTCAATCTATGGCATATATCAAGCAATTCAACTTTTTTATAGCAATTTTATAACTTTTCTCTGCTTCTTGGGAGCATGTCCAGCATCACTTGTGGCAGTGTATGGGTTATAATGCATTATTTCATGTTTAGGGTACTATATTATATATGTTGAAAACTACACGAGAACCATGAGAGATCATTTTTTTCCATGATATTCAATTTACTGAAGAGATGAACTACTCACATGGAGATGACCAGAATCATATGCCCATTTTAAGATGATACTGGGATTCCCTGTTGGCTCAGATGGTGAAGAGCCCACCTGCAATGTGGGGAGACCTGGGTTTCGATTCCCTGGTTGGGAAGATTGCCTGGAGAAGGAAATAGCAACCCACTCCAGTATTATCTCCTGGATAATCCCATGGACAGAGGAGCCTGGCAGACTACAGTCTCAGGGGTTGCAAAGAGTCAGACACAACTAAAGCGACTTAGCATGCACGCATGGCAACATTTGAGCTCACTGAAATAACAACAGTAAGTAACTATGAAATTATTACAAGAATAGAGTACATAATAGGGTTAATTTTATGTAGCTATGATGACTACTGTTTACATTTCTCTTAACTGTGAATAGCACCATGCATAGTCTCTGTGAGCATAAGTTCTAATAAATGTCAATCTTTTATAATAGATTTGCATATATTTTAATGTAGTGAATGATAAAATAGATTGATATCTACATGTATTTTATTCTTTCATGACATAACATCTGTTTTTCAGTATTTCTAACTTATACAGCCTATAAGATTTTTCAAACTGTCAAGTTTCCAAAATTTTATCTAATCTTTTTGGGAAAAAATTGATCTATAAGTGAACATATACAATTCAAACCCATAATGTTCAAGAATTAACTATATTCTATCCGTTTAAATACAACTTTAAAAAATATTTTAGTAATATGAAACAAATTTAATATCTGTTTTTCACCTAGCTATAAAAATATGAGTGAAGAGATATTNTTTTATCTAATCTTTTTGGGAAAAAATTGATCTATAAGTGAACATATACAATTCAAACCCATAATGTTCAAGAATTAACTATATTCTATCCGTTTAAATACAACTTTAAAAAATATTTTAGTAATATGAAACAAATTTAATATCTGTTTTTCACCTAGCTATAAAAATATGAGTGAAGAGATATTGAGAAGCAATGTCTTTGCAAAGCCTTGCATCTATACCTTAATAATAAATAATGGAAAATTTCTGGGAGCAAAACAAAAATATTTAAGAGGCCAGAGTATATTAAGCACGATGAATGCCAAAATACCAGTCTCTACTTCGCCTTTGACAAGAAACTTAAATTTAGGAATTAAACTTAAATTGTATGAGGTTAAATTTTATTTATTCACTCAAATATGTTCCATTTAATTAAAAATACTACTAAGAGATTCCATAAAGATCCCTTTAGAGTGTTAATCACCATCACAATGTCACTTCTTCAGTACACAAATATAAATATTTAAGTAAAAAGAAAAGTATTAAGCATTTTCTAAAATACATAGGGAAGGATCAGTTCAGTTCATTCACTCAGTCATGTCCGACTCTTTGAGACTCCATGGACTGCAGCATGCCAGACTTCCCTCTCCACCACCAACCCTCAGAGCTTGCTCAAACTCATGTCCATCGAGCCGGTGATGTTATCCAGACACCTCATCTGCCGTCCCCTTCTCTTCGCACCTTCAATCTTTCCCAGCATCAGGGACTTTTCAAATGAATTAGTTCTTTGCATCAGGTGGCCAAAGTATTGGAGCTTCATCTTCAGCATCAGTTCTTCCAGCGAATATTCAGTACTGATTTCCTTTAGGGTAGACACCTCATCTGCCGTCCCCTTCTCTTCGCACCTTCAATCTTTCCCAGCATCAGGGACTTTTCAAATGAATTAGTTCTTTGCATCAGGTGGCCAAAGTATTGGAGCTTCATCTTCAGCATCAGTTCTTCCAGCGAATATTCAGTACTGATTTCCTTTAGGGTGGACTGGTTGGATCTCCTTGCAGTCCAAGAGACTCTCAGGAGTCTTCTCCAACACCACAGTTCAAAAGCACCAATTCTTTGGTGCTCAGCTTTCTTTATAGTTCAACTCTCACATCCATACATGACTACTGGAAAAACCATAGCTTTGACTAGACAGACCATACAAAGTTTAAGACTTTGGTAAGTTATTTTCAGAATTCAAGTGTATTGAAAACAGTGAGATCACAGATGAATTCACTATAAGGATTCAGTTAAAATATAAAACATTGGACAGTGATGCCGATTGATCTGCACTAGAGAAGAAAAATACTAAAGACTGAATTTCTTGTAAAATGAAGATTGAATAAATGATGTTAGATCAGCTTGTGCAATGTGGTTCTGTTCAGAGAAGGAAATGGAACAAGTGTCATTTTTTTTCCTGAGATATAATGTATAATTTCCAAGAGAAATCATGGTGAACACCCTACAAGGAATCAACAGAAATTTCTAAAACAGAAATGCATTCAAGACAGAATGGATTTAGCACCATTATAGCATTATTTATTGATGGATCTTTATAGTTACTATTTATTTATTAAGGTACAATTAGGGTAAAGTGAGCAAAAAATAAACAAACATGATAACAATAATAACTAAACAAAATTGTATAATTGCTATGTGCTAGTCACTGAGGTAAGTTATCTTATGTTTTATTGTACTTTGATGTGTACATTTTCATTATCACAATTTTTCCTATGAGGAATCTGTGACTTATAAAATTTAAATAAATTATCAATGTCCACAGATTTGAACCTAGATTTTCTGACCCTGGAAGCATTCATATCTGCTTATTAATATTTTAAATAAAAATATTGTTTATATAAAATTACAAAGAGTAAAGGAATGTTTATCTGAGGATTTTCTATATTCAAATTTTGCTTTTCAGAAATATTCATGTCAATGTATGCCAAAACCAATACAGTATTGTAAAGTAAAATAAAGTAAAAATAAATTTTTCTAATAAATAAATAAATAAATAAAAATAAAAATAAATAAAATGGATAACCAACCAAAAAAAATAAATATATCAAGAATATTTGTCAGCTTTGAAGGATATGAGTATCAGAACTGTTTACCAGGTGGTCAAGTATAATCAATGAAAAAAAAAAGAAAAATCTATAGATAATTTATTAGGAAATTTCAAAATGTCAAGGATAAAAAGCATGCTCTTCTAAAGCAGAAGTCAGAAAGCTACAGTTCATGTACCAAATGTGGCCTGCCATTTGTTTTTGTAAATAAAGTTTTATTGGAACATAAAAAAAGAAAGAAATATTAATAATTGAATTTAACAGTTTTTTTTTTAACTCTCCAGTAAGTTAACACATCTATCTATCTATACCCTCACCAAATCATCATCCTGTTTTATTTATCAGTGCACCAGAACTTCCCATTCTAAGCTATTGTAATTGTATAACTATTTTGTAGAATGTAACTTGTTAAGATTAAAAAACTTATATTGCAAAATATAAAGTCCCAGAGCTATAGTTCAGTTCAGTTCAGTTGCTCAGTCATGTCCGGCTCTTTGTGACCCCAAAAATTGCAGCATGCCAGGCCTCCCTGTCCATCACCAAATCCCGGAGTTCACTCAGAGTCACATCCATCGAGTCAGTGACGCCATCCAGCCATCTCATCTTCGGTCGTCCCTTCTCCTCCTGCTGCCAATCCCTCCCAGCATCAAAGACTTTTCCAATGAGTCAACTCTTCGCATGAGGTGGCCAAAGTACTGGAGTTTCAGCTTTAGCATCATTCCTTCCAAAAAAATCCCAGGGCTGATCTCCTTCAGAATGGACTGGTTGGATCTCCTTGCAGTCCAAGGGACTCTCAAGAGTCTTCTCCAACACCACAGTTCAAAAGCATCAATTTTTTGGAGCTCAGCAATCTTCACAGTCCAACTCTCACATCCATACATGACTACTGGAAAAACCATAGTCTTAACTAGACGGACCTTAGTCAGCAAAGTAATATCTCTGCTTTTGAATATGCTATAGTAAAGCATATTTATATATATTTTTAATTTAGTTTTTTGTTCTTCATTGGTTCTCTACTTAGTTCCAAATTTTTATTTATAATTATATTTAATTGTGATCTTCTGTTTATTTAGCTTAATTTTGTCATTTGGTAATTTTTTAACCTACTTATTTCTCAGAGAAGAGGTTCTTGTGTAATTGAAAATGTCTTTCTCCTACCAATATTTAAAAAAATAAATAAAATTCAAATCATACTCCTCTCCATCCAATCCTATACTTCTCTGTTCCCTTAAAATGAATATTAGTATGGAAAAGGCCAACTTCAGAATGTTATTATACCTGTCAGGTGTCTTTCCTTTCTTGTCTGCTTATGATTAGTCAGTTTCATTTCAATTGAAGTTCAGAACTTTAAAAGATATATCTCAGCATAAATCCCTTTATGTGAATTTTTTCTGTTTTTTAGTGTATCTATTCAATAAATAATTAATTTGATAATTTTATTCAGTGTAATTCCAGTGATTCTTCTCTTTATTTTCTATCTTAGAATCAGCTACTCTATATGTATTGAATTTCTTTGTTATTTCTATGTTGTTCCATGAAATGTAGTGTAACATAAGGGTTAATCATCTCCACTCTGATAAAGGTATGAATAGGTTTCTTTGGCAATTCCATAATTTAGTTTCTGTGTAACCACAGGATAATTTACTTAGTCTTTTAGCCTCAGTTTATCCACTGATTTTATCATCTGTAATGTAGAAATACCGAGGTAATTTTCCTCTGAAGATATTTGTGATAATTATATAAGTTGATATGCATAAGGTTCTTATAACAGAGCCAACAAATGGTTATACTACATAGGAGTTAGTCATTAATATTTCTGTTCTTTGCCTCATCATTTTGACCTTTATTCTCTTGTCTTTCTCCCTGTATTCTACTTATTCCTTCACATATCTTCATAAAAATCATTGCTTTTAGTAACCTGTATCCTAATATCAATATTTTACAACTTATGTAGTGGTTTATTATTATTTTTAATTTGCTGAGATCTGACAGGACAAAATGATTTGTTTTTCTATCTATAAAAATCTATAGAAGACTCTAACTTCTTGTTGCTTCTATATTTGCAAAAACAGTTATATTTTAACTAATTTGTTTTAGGTTATTGGAGAAGCATTAGTGTAAATGTTTATGTAAAATATTTTTATGTTTCTAAGGCTGAAATTTGTAAATCCTCCATACTTTTAAAATTATTCTTTCCTTTAATATCTCTTTAATATGAGACATTGGCAGCTATGTTGAGGAACAAGGACACTACAGAAAAACTAAGCCACAACTCCACAACCCTAGTCATCCTATTTTTATAAAGAATGACATGCAAATTCGTGAAGCATTCCATATTTTGTTGTGTGTAAGGGCATAAATCAGACACTGAAGAGACCAGCAAAGAGAAGAAGCTAAAACAGAGGGACTCACCTTGGAAGTGACAGGTGCAATAGATTAAAACCCTGTCTTTAGTACCAACTACATAGGAAAGGGCCTATAGATCTTGAGAAATATAAGCCAGATCAAGGAACTATTTGAAAATGAACTGATCCCACAATACCCACAACAACACCAGAGAAAGTCTTAGACATATTTTTACTATTTTTATTATCATTTTTTAAATTTTTTAAAATTTTAAGTCCTCTATTACTCCTTTAATTTTCACTTTTATAACCTACTATTTGAAAAAAAAAAAGACCTTATTTTTTAAAAGTAAACTTCATACATATATATATATTCTATAATTTTTGTGACTTTTTTCTCTTTTTTTTCTTCTTTTCTTTAATATTGTATTTTTGAAATTTCAAACTCTACTCCGGATTTTTATTTTTTTATTTTTTTATTTTCATTTTTTTAAATTTTTTGAATTTATTTTATGGATGTAAACAGTTGATATACAAATGTTGTATTAATCTCTACTGCACAGAAAAGTGATTCGGTTATACATATATATGTACATTTTTTTTTCATATTCTTTTCCATTATGGTTTATCACAGGATATCAAATATAATTCCCTGTGCTATACNTGGTGATGAATATTAACAAGATGAATCTTGATGATCATTTCGTATGTACAAATATTGAGTCAATGTGTTATATAACTCATGTATGTTAAAATGAATGTAATATTTTTTGACTTTATTGATGTAAACAGTTGATATACAAATGTTGTATTAATCCCTACTGTACAGAAAAGTGATTCAGTTGTACATATATATGTACATTTTTTTCATATTCTTTTCCATTATGGTTTATCACAGGATATCAAATATAATTCCCTGTGCTATACAGTATGAAACTAATGTAATAAGACATCAATTATATCCTAATAAAATATTATTTCAATAGCATAAAATATGAAATACTAAGGGATAAATCGACAGAAGATGTGAAAGACTTGTACAGTTAAAATTAGAAAATATTGCTGAGGGAAACTGAAGAAGAACTAAGTAAATGAGAAATACTGTGTTCATGGGTCAGAACTCCATATTGTTAAGATGTCAATTCTTCCTATTTTAATCTATAGAGTCCATAAAACCCTGTTTTCTTTAGTCACTTAGCATTCCTTGCTGGATGCTGGGAAACATCCTACATAGGAGTTTATTTATTTTTTCTTAATATATGCATTTTATTGAAGCATAGTTGACTTACCAGAGTTTCAGGTGCCCAGCAAGGTGATTCAGTTATACATATACAATATATTATTTTTCAGATTATTTTCCATTATAGATTTTCCTATAAATTTTCCATTTCTCTTATATTACAAGAGATTGACTATAGTTCCCTATACATTACAATAAACCTTTGTTGCNATATGCATTTTATTGAAGCATAGTTGACTTACCAGAGTTTCAGGTGCCCAGCAAGGTGATTCAGTTATACATATACAATATATTATTTTTCAGATTATTTTCCATTATAGATTTTCCTATAAATTTTCCATTTCTCTTATATTACAAGAGATTGACTATAGTTCCCTATACATTACAATAAACCTTTGTTGCTTGTTGCATATCTATTTTTTAAATTAGAAATCTAGCATTCTGTTCATACTAAGTCAAACAAGTGTAATTTTATTAATGTTGGTACAAATGACCCACAGGCACTAATAGGTGTGAAATAAAATTTATTATTCACAGAGTAAATGGCAAAAGAATTCCCCAAAGAGCAGGGCTTGGTTTGGAGTGATTAAGATTGAGAGTGGTGGTGGCGGCTTTGAATTTTTGTTGAGCTGAGAGGGTGAAGCTGGAGGGGGCAGTGCCACACCCACTGCCCCCTGTGGCTTGAGTGATTTAAATTTCTCCAGGTGCCAAGGGACAGAGGGACATTCAGGGTTTCCTATCAGGACGCCCAGATGTGGATCAACAGGGAAAGAGGAGGAATGGGGTCTCAAAAGCTGTCAAAATAAATATGGAGTCTTTCTCATTATTACAAAGAGGCTGTTTTTGATAATAGCCCTTCTGGCCCGTGTGAGGTGATCCCTTGTTGTAGTTTTGATTTACATTTTTCTGATAGTGAGTGATGCGTATTAGCCATCTGGATGTCTTCTTTGGAGAGATGTCTGTTTGGATCTTCTGCCCACTTTTCGATTGGGATGTTTATTTTTCTGGTATTAGCTGAGCTGCTTGTATATTTTGTAGAGTAATCTTTTGTTGGTTGTTTCATTTGCTATTATTTTCTCCCATTCTGAGGGCTCTGTCTTTTCGCCTTGTTTATAGCTTCCTTTGCTGTGCAAAAGCTTTTGAGTTTAATTAGGTCCCATTTGTTTATCTTTGCTTTTATTTCCATTGCTCTAGAGGGTGGGCCATAGAGGATCTTGCTGTGATTTATGTCAAAGAGTGTTTGTTCTGCCTACATTTCCCTCTAAGAGTTTTATACTAATAGTTTCTGGTCTTACCTTTAGGTCTTTAATCCATTTTGAGTTTATCTTTGTGTATGGTGTTAAGACGTGTTCTACTTTCGTTCTTTTATACATAGCTGTCCAGTTTTCCCAGCACCATTTATTAAAGAGACTATCTTTTCTCCATTGCATATTCTTGCCTCGTCTGTCAAAGATAAGGTGCCCATAGGGGCATGGGTTTATCTCTGAGCTTTCTATCTCGGTCCTGTAGAACGGTTTCTTTTAAAAGTTAAAAACACACCTATCATACCGTGAAGCAATTCTGCTCCTAGGAATTTTCCCAAGACAAATGAAAGCACGTGGTCATATAAATACTTGCACATGAATATGTACAGCTTTATTACAATGCCCCAAGCCAGAAACCATCCAAACATTCATCAACAGTTGAAAGAATAAGAGCATGGTGGTACAATAGTCCATACAATGGAATATGACTCACCTGTAAGAAGGTGTTGACTATTGATCTGCTCTATCATGGCACACAGATAGGGCTTCTGTGGGGGCTCAGATGGTAAAGAACCTGCCTGCAGTGCAGGAGACCTGGGTTCGATCCCTGNTTATTTATTTTTTTACACGAACTCCCAAACATGAACCCCCCTCCCACCTCCCACCCCACATCTTCCCTCCAGATCATCCCCATACACCAGCCCCAAGCATCCTGCATCCTGCATTGAACATAGACTGGCAATTCATTTCTTACATGATAGTATACATATTTCAATGCTATTCTCCCAAATCATCCCTCCCTCTCCCTCTCCCTCTCCTTGCTTTTTGGTATCTGTTATCAATTTTGTACCTTTAAGAACTCAATCTTCAGTACTCAATTTTACTTAAGCGTGAGATTACTGATTTGACTGCTCTCTCCCCCTTTGACTCTCCTTTTTATCCACCAGGTCGCCTGTGTCTCCTCCCTGAGAGAAGAAATCTAGTGCCACCCACCAGAACACCGACACAAGCTTCCCTAACCAAGAAACCTTGACAAGCCAACTGTACAACCCCACCCACAGCAAGGAAATGCCACAATAAAGAGAACTCCACAAACTGCCAGAATACAGAAAAGCCACCCCAAATGCAGCAATATAAACAAGATGAAGAGACAGGGGAATACCCAGCAGGTAAAGGAACAGGATAAATGCCCAATGAACCAAACAAAAGAGGAAGAGATAGGGAATCTACCTGATAAAAAATTCCAAATAATGATAATGAAAAATATCCAAAATCTTGAAATCAAAATGGAATCACAGATAAATAGCCTGGAGACAAGGATTGACAAGATGCAAGATAGGTTTAACAAGGACCTAGAAGAAATAAAAAAGAGTCAATATATAATGAATAATGCAATAAATGAGATCAAAAACACTCTGGTGCAACAAATAGTAGAATAACAGAGGCAGAAAATAGGATTAGTGAATTAGAAGATAGAATGGTAGAAATAAATGACTCAGAGAGGAAAAAGAAAAACGAATTAAAAGAAATGAGAACAATCTCAGAGACCTCCAGGACAGCGTTAAATGCCCCAACATTTAAATCATAGGAGCCCTAGAAGAAAAAGACAAAATTAAAGGCCATGAGAAAACATTTGAGGAGATAACAGTTGAAAATTTCCCTAAAATGGGAAAGAAAATAATCACCCAAGTCCAAGAAACCCAGAGAGTCCCAAACAGGGTAAACCCAAGGCAAAACACCCCAAGAAACATATTAATCAAATTAACAAAGATCAAACACAAAGAACAAACATTAAAAGCAGCAAGGGAAAAACAACAAATAACACACAAGGGGATTCCCATAAGGATAACAGTTGATCTTTCAATAGAAACTCTTCAGGCCAGAAGGGAATGGCAAACATACTCAAAGTGATGAAAGAAAAAAACCCTACAGCCCAGATTACTGTACCCAGCAAGGATCTCACTCAAATATGAAGGAGAAATCAAAAGCTTTACAGACAAAAAAAAGCTGAGAGAATTCAGCACCACTAAACCAGCTCTCCAACAAATGCTAAAGGATATTCTCTAGACAGGAAACACAAAAAGGATGTATAAACTCAAACCCAAAACAATAAAGTAAATGGCAATGGGATCATACTTATCAATAATTGTCTTAAACATAAATGGGTTGAATGTCCCAACCAAAAGACAAAGACTGGCTGAATGGATACAAAAAGACAAAGACTGGCTGAATGGATACAAAAACAAGATCCCTATATATGTTGTCTACAAGAGACCCCTCAAGGGACACATACAGACTGAACATGAAGGGCTGGAAAAATATATTCCATGCAAATAGAGACCAAAACAAAGCAGGAGCAGCAATACTTATATCAGATAAAATAGACTTTAAAACAAAGGCTGTGAAAAGAGACAAAGAAGGACACTACATAATGATGAAAGGATCAATCCAAGAAGAAGATGTAACAATTATAAATATATACACACCCAACATAGGAGCATAGCAATATGTAAAACAAATGCTAATAAGTATGAAAATGGAAATTAACAATAACACAATAATAGTGGGAGACTTTAATACCCCATTCACACCTATGGATAGATCAACTAAACAGAAAATTAACAAGGAAACACAAACTTTAAATGATACAATAGACCAGTTATACATAATTGATATCTATAGGACATTTCACCCCAAAACAATGAATTTCACCTTTTCTCAAGTGCACACAGAACCTTCT
>SJYX01024771.1:396094-420267 GCA_006410675.1 Oreotragus oreotragus | reverse complement strand
AGACATTTCTCCAAAGAAGACATACAGATGGCTAACAAACACATGAAAAGATGCTCAACATCACTCATTATTAGAGACATGCAAATCAAAACCACAATGAAGTAACATTTCACGCCATTCAGAATGGCTGTGATCCAAAAGTCTACAAACAATAAATGCTGGAGAAGGTGTGGAGAAAAGAGAACCCTCTTACACTGTTGGAGGGAATGCAGACTAGTACAGCCACTATGTACTAGTACATCTTCTCTATGGAGAACAGTGTGGAGATTCCTTAAAAAATTGGAAAAAGAACTATCTTATGACCCAGCAATCCCACTGCTGGGCATGCACACCAAGGAAAGTAGAATTGAAAGAAACACGTGTACCCCAATGTTCATCTCAGCACTGTTTATAATAGCCAGGACGTGGAACCAACCCAAATGTCCATCAGCAGATGAATGGTTAAGCAAGCTGTGGTACCTATACACAATGGAGTATTACCCAGCCATTAAATAGAATACATTTGAATCAGTTCTACTGAGGTGGATGAAACTGGAGCCTATTATACAGAGTGAAGTAAGTCAGAAAGAAAAATACCAATATATATACTAACGCATATATATGGAATTTAGAAAGATGGTAACAATAACCTGTATGCGAGACAGCAAAAGAGACACAGATGTATAGAACAGTCTTTTGGACTCTGTGGGAGAGGGCGAGGGTGGGATGATTTGGGAGAATGGCATTGAAACATGTATAATATCATATATGAAATGAATTGCCAGTCCAGGTTCTATGCATGATACAGGATGCTTGGGGCTGGTGCACTGAGATTACCCAGAGGGATGGCATAGGGAGGGAGGAGGGAAGGGGGTTCAGGATGGGGAACACATGTATACCAGTAGTGGATTCATGTTGATGTATGGCAAAACCAATACAATATTATAAAGTAATTAAACTCCAATTAAAATAAATAAATTTATAGTAAAAGTTGTCTGAAATTATTTACTATAAGAAAATAACAACTTTACTCAGCAAGCTATCTCTAGTCAATAAATACAAATGGAATGTTTTCCTTTGTTTCTTCTTTTTGATCATTTTGAAAGATTTCAAGTGTAGCTGAGAAAGCCTTGGGTCCATTATATTTTATTTAGTTGTTTAAAACACTTTTCCTTTTCACAAAACAATACTGAAAAGCAACATTTTCAAATGTTTGAATAGTACAAATAATAAGGTCTTGATCATTATTTTGGATGCAGTATCATAAGGATCTGTCATTTTTTCAGATAGAAATAAATGTTTTAGTCCAGTGCTATGTTTTAATCTGCAATAAGAACTTATAAATATTTACAGAACAATTAGTTTAGAGATTGTTCTATGGTGAATCAGGGTACATAAATGTGTATATATACATATATATATGTATATATACACAGACAGACGCACATATGTATGCATACACACACACACATACGTGTTGATGTAAATGGCAATGTACTTGTTTTTCTCTATTCCTGGTCTCAGAGACCAGCATGTGTGAAATATATATTGGTCTCACAGGAATAGTCTTGAGTATCTGTAATTCTTTTTTTTTTTTTAATAAATAGTAATATATAGCCAGGATTCTCCAGATAAATAGAAAGAACATAATGTGTATATATCTATAACTATTCATATTTGTGTGTATATACATTGTTAAATAAAATTTTTACTCAGGATTATGGAGGGCGGCAAGTATAAAATTAGTGAGATGGATACTAGGTAGAACTGTTACTGTTGTTTTAGTCCAAAGGTTGGTAGACTGGAGACCCTGTAGAGCCAATGTTCTAGGTCAAATCTGAAGGTCATGCTGAAGCCAGGAGTAACCAATGTTGCAGATGCCATCCAAAGTCAGTCTAGTAAAGAAATCCTTTTTTGCTTGAGGAAAGCCAGTCTTTTAATTCTACTCAGGTACTCAACAGTTTGGAATGAGACCTACCTATATTATGGAAACCAATCCATACTTTTGAGTGCTTTGCTCAAAAGCTACTGATTTATATGTTAGTCTAATGTAAAACTTCTCTCAGAGAAATACCCAAAATAACATTTGATAAAATATCTGGGCACCCCATGACCCAGACACACAAAATTAACCATCACAATCTCAGGGATTGAAATGAATTCTTAGTTAATGAGAGCCCTAATAATTAAAATTTGCTGATTTTGAGCAATCATAAGTCAATAAAAGAATGAAAGAAAAAATAAAATCCCTTTCTTTCTAAAACATGAGCATACATTCAAAGTTTTTTTTAAATGAATAAATAAAAATATAAAGTCTGTGTATAGACATCAGCCCATTTACAAACAGTCCTTCTGAAAACTGGCAGTTGCATTCTGCCCATGTGGGATTAAAATCCATTCCATAAAGAGATAACAACTTATACATAAAGAGCTTAAAAAAGACATTCCCTTCAATTGCTTAAAAAATTAAGCAATTTAATTTTTTATTCAAAATCAACATGTTATTTATTAAATTTGTTGTCTTTGACTCACTATTTTCCAAATTCAGAACCTGATTAAAAATAAAATTATCATATTTGAAGCCCTGGAGGAAGGTTTTCTTTCATCTTTATATCCCATCTGTTAATTTTCAGACAATTTGGCCAAATAACAAATGAACTAGTTTTGAGATGTAATTTTTTTAACATTATGAAATAAACACACTGCTGATCATCATTTCTTTCTATCATATCTATGATCTAATATTATTCCATCAATTGTATCATTTGTACTGATGTTGAGTTGGCAGCTAAAACATGGGATTCTATTTTCAGACTTTGGTACTAGAAATATTTGGATAAAGTCACTTGAAATGTCTTTCATTCAGCTCTTTTGAGGTTCATTTTGCAAACATTCCATTGGGATATTCAGAGAATTAGGTGTTAATAAAACATTGTGCTGTTTGTAAACTCTTACATAGTACTGAACAATTGTTTAAGTACCTATTATTTGAATTATATATCAATATATAGTAACACTTAATTCTCACAGTTAATCTATTAACTATGTATGGGCTCATGCCCATTTTGAAGACTAAGTGAATGAGGTACAGAAAGTTAATTACCATTCCTAAAAAATTATGACCAACCTAGATAGAATATTCAAAAGCAGAGACATTACTTTGCTGACTAAGGTCCATCTAGTCAAGGCTATGGTTTTTCCTGTGGTCGTGTATGGATGTGAGAGTTGGACTGTGAAGAAGGCTGAGCACTGAAGAATTGATGCTTTTCAACTGTGGTGCTGGAGAAGACTGTTGAGAGTCCCTTAGACTGCAAGGAGATCCAACCAATCCATTCTGAAGGAGATCAACCCTGGGATTTCTTTGGAAGGAATAATGCTAAAGCTGAAACTCCAGTACTTTGGCCACCTGATGCGAAGAGTTGACTTACTGGAAAAGACTCTGATGCTGGGAGAGTTTGAGGGCAGGAGGAGAAGGGAATGACAGAGGATGAGATGGCTGGATGGAGTCACTGACTTGATGGATGTGAGTCTGAGTGAACTCCAGGAGTTGGTGCAGGATAGGGAGGCCTGGCGTGCTGCATATGCTAAAGCTGAAACTCCAGTACTTTGGCCACCTGATGCGAAGAGTTGACTTACTGGAAAAGACTCTGATGCTGGGAGAGTTTGAGGGCAGGAGGAGAAGGGAATGACAGAGGATGAGATGGCTGGATGGAGTCACTGACTTGATGGATGTGAGTCTGAGTGAACTCCAGGAGTTGGTGCAGGATAGGGAGGCCTGGCGTGCTGCAATTCATGGAGTTGCAAAGAGTGGGACACGACTGAGGGACTGAACTGAACTGAAGTTCACTGTGGTAGTAAGAGATGGAAGCATGATTCATATACCTGTAGTCTGACTGCTCAGTCTATGGTCTCACTCACTTCACTTTACTCCTTCTACACCAAAGGTACTCATGTAACGTTGCTATCTGCTCATATTCGATATTAATAAGGAGCTTGCTTAGTATGGTTTCCTTAGTAGGGCTTCCCTGGTAGCTCAAAGGGTAAAGAATCTTCCAGCAATGCAGGAGACTCGGGTTCAATCCCTGGATTGGGAAGATCACCTAGAGAAGAGAAAGGCTATCCCTCCAGTACTCCTGCCTGGAGAATCCCATGGACAGAGGGGCCTGGTGGGCTACAGTCCATGGGGTTGCATGACAGAGTCAGACATGACTGAGCTACTAACACTTTTAATTTTCACTCATTATGGCAAAGATAAAGATATACAAAAATAAATATGCTTATATGGAAAAAACAAAAATGTATATCCATACATAGCAGGGGAATGCAAAATAGACCCTGAGAGAAATTACATTATAGGCACCATGAGAATGGAATGTAATATCATCAAGGGATAGCAAGGACATGATAAAATCAGAACATTTGTACATTTTTGACAGAGACGTAAAATAGTGTGACTATCGTTAAAAAAACAAAACAAAATAGAAAAACCTGAACAATTTGACCTGCCTATTAAAATTAGATAAGCATATACCTTCTGTGTCTGCCTTTGATATCTGACCAGCAATCCCACCCCTAGCTGTATGGCCTAGAGAAATTCACATTTGCTGGAATTATTTTCCAATTTTCCCCATCAAACTTCCAGTTTAATAAAATTCAGGAGGAATTTCTTTTGGTAGAGGGTGCCAGAAATAGTCATTTCAGAAGTTTCCAGGTGGTATTTTCTGGAAGACAGATTGTGGTTCACTTCCCTAGTATATACAAAAAACTGCTAATAGCTTTGTTATCTCCTAACATGTTTGGACATTTGACTTATTCTGGGTCCTTGTATCAGGAGCTTTTTCTCTAACTCTAGCCTTCTACTTAACAGTGACACAAATGCTGCCTCTCTAACTCCACTCATGTTCTTTTAAAAATATCTTCTCTTAACTTTACACCTAAGACAGCCTGTCTACAGGATCAAAAGGTAGTGTGTTCTGTGGTAAAAGAATGAGTTTTAAAAATGTTTATTAGATAAACTTAATAATTGTAAATGATGTGCTCATTAATGAAATCAACTTAATGAAATATTTTAAAAGTAACTTTTGTGTGGAAAATTTAAGCATTTTCCAGTAACCTCATGCATGTTTATAGTATTAGTATGAACTAAGTGACAAAATTAAAATAAAGAATGAAAGGGATGAAGTATTACAGATAATAGTGTGAAGTGTGAAGTCACTCGGTCGTGTCCGACTCTTTGTGACCCCATGGACTGTAGCCTACCAGGCTCCTCTGTCCATGGGATTTTAAGTGGGAAATAAGCATCACACTTACCGGATTATATATATATAAATGTGTGTGTGTGTGTGTGTGTGGCTTCCCAATGGCACAGCAGAAAAGAATCTGCCTACAATGAAAGAGATGAGGAAATGATCCTTGGGTTGAGAAGATGCCCTGGAGAAGGAAATGGCAACCCGCTCCTTTATTCTTGTCTGGGAAATCCCATAGTCAGAGGGCCTGATGAGCTACAGTCCAGTGTTGAAGACTTGGGCACATCTTATCGACTAAATAGAAACAAAAAGTGTGTGTGTGTGGGTGTGTGTGTGTGGGTGGGTGTATGTGTGTGTGTGTGTATACACATAAAATGAAATATTACTCAGCCATTACAAAGGATAAAATAATGCCATTTGCAGCAGCATAGATGGAACTAGAGGCAATCATACTAAGAGAAATAACATAGAAAGGTAAATAACATAAGAAATTATTTATATTTGGAATGTAAAATATAACACAAACATAACTACAAAACAAAAGTAGACACAGACACAGAGAACAGACTTGGATTTGCCAAATGGGGAAGGATGAGGAAGAGAAGCATTGGCAGTTTGGGATTAGCAGATGAAAACTATTATATATAGAATGGATAAACAAGATCCTACTGTATAGCACAAGAACTATATTCAATATCCTGTGATAAACCATAATGGAAAGTAATATGAAAAATAACTGATATATGTGTATAATTCCAGAAGAACATCTACTTCTGCTTTATTGACTATGCTGAAGCCTTTGACTGTGTGGATCACAACAAACTGTGAGAAATACTTAAAGAGATGGGAATACCAGATCACCTTACCTGCCTCCTGAGAAACCTATATCCAGGTCAAAAAACAAGAGTTAGAACCAGACATGGAAAAATGGACTGGTTCAAAACTGGGAGAGGGGTACATCAAGGCTGTATATCATCACCCTGCTTATTTAATGTCTATACAGAGCACATCATGCGAAATGCCAGGCTGGATGAAGCACAAGCTGGAATTAAGATTGCTGGGAGAAATATCAATAACCTCAGATATGCAAATGACATCAACTTTATGGCAGAAAGTGAAGATATACTAATCATCAAGGCTGTATATCATCACCCTGCTTATTTAATGTCTATACAGAGTACATCATGCGAAATGCCAGGCTGGATGAAGCACAAGCTGGAATTAAGATTGCTGGGAGAAATATCAATAACCTCAGATATGCAAATGACATCAACTTTATGGCAGAAAGTGAAGATATACTAAAAAGCCTCTTGGTGAAGGTGAAAGAGAAGAGTGAAGAAGCTGACTTAAAACTCAACATTTAAAAAGTTAATATAATGGCATCTGGACCCAACACTTAATGGCAAATAGATGGGGGAACAATGGAAATGGTGACAGATTTTTTATTTTTGGGGGCTCCAAAATCACTGCAGATGGTGACTGCAGCCATGACATTAAAATGCACTTGCTCCTTGGAAGCAAAGCTATGAAAAACCTAGACAGCATATTAAAAAGCAGAGACATTACTTTGCCAACAAATGTCCATATGGTCAAAGCTATGGTTTTTCCAGTAGCCATGTGTGGATGTGAGTTGGACCAATAAGAAGGCTGAACACTGAAGGATAGATGCTTTTGAACTGTGGTGTTGGAGAAGACTCTAGAGAGTCCCTTGGACTGCAAGGAGATCAAATCAGTCAACCCTAAAGGAAATCAGTCCTGAATATTCATTGGAAGGATTGATGTTGAAGCTGAAGCTCCAATACTTTGGCCATCAGATGTGAAGAATTGGCTCATTAGAAAGGACCCTGATGATGGGAAAGACTGAATGCTGGGGAGTAGAAAGGCATAGCAGAAGACAAGATGGTTGGATGGCATCACTGACTCAATGGACATGAGTTTGAGCATGTTCTGGGAGGTGGTGAAGGGCAGGGAAGCCTGATGTGCTGCAGTCCACTGATTCTCAAAGAGTCAGATCTGACAGAGGGACTGGACAACAACAACGATTTGTATAACTGAATCACTTTGCTGTACAGCAGAAATTAACACATTTTAGATCAGCTATAATTCAATAACATTTATTAAAAAGAAAAAAACTTATTGGCTAAATGAGAACATGATTTATTACAAGGAAGTGTTTGTTTTATATTCAACATATTATATGTTTTGCTTTCCTGGGTATAGACAGATAGTAGGTCAGAGCTTTATTATGTGTCTTCTAGAACTCATGAAAACTTTAAAGTTTTTGTAAGTGGGCATAACATACAAGTGACTTAATTATGCCACGTGGTATACATAATTCAGACGTTCAATCTTTCATAATTTAGTTTGAAACAAAAACAATACATGAGAGAATAATTGATGGTAAAGGGAAAGACAGATGTGTGATAAAGTAAGCATGCTAATAGCTAGGTAGTGGATATATGGGTTATCATTATAAAATTATTTTAACTTTTCTGGATGTTTAAAACTTTCATAACAAAATGTTGTAGCAAAAGGGAATAAACAGCATTTATAATGGTTGAAATTGCCTTTGTTCTAACTGACATCCTGAAAGATAACATGCCTGCAGAGAAGGTCTGAAAGAACAGGCTGCTGACATGAGATGACATCCTTTCAGGGAGTAGGAGAAAAAGCAATAAAAATTAAGTTACGTCTCTTATATTCATGATTGATTGTAAAGATCAAGGTATTATAAGCCATCCTTGGGTATGTACTAGGGTAAAAAAAGTTCAAACAGTTTAAGTTAATAAGAAGTCTTTAAAAACGTAAATGAATGTGGATGAATTATTTGACCAAAATTTTGACTGAATTTAAGGCTTTGCAGTCATCAATTAATGCACATTCCATCTATTGTAAAGATTCTTTGCCTGTTTAAAAGATATTTACATTTTATGCTGTCATCCATGCCCATCTATTATCTCATAAATCATTCTTGCAAATCACAACAAGGCATTTTGCCTATAGTATATAATTATACTAGGAGGTTCAACTTGCATTTTGCCTAAAATCATAAATACAGTTATGTATCCTAAAAGTGAAAAAAAAAATGAAAAGAATCAGAAAGGAATCTACCTAAATAAAGAGAAAAGCACGAGTGAGGAAAGAAGGAAAGATGAAAGGAAGAAGGTAAAAGAAATATTAGGTTCTCCCTAGAATGAATGGAAATGGCAAATTTCAGTAATGTTTAGCTGGACTTAATGATTTCATTTTGTGTACATATTCAATTTGAGACTCGAACTCTGTGCTGAATATCTTTATACTTCCTTATCTTTTTTCACCCACATTTCCCATTAAAATATTTTTTAAAAGTTTATTTTGAATATCATGCAAAATGTTGTATTCTACAGTGATAGGTCAAGTAATTTGGCTCCCAGATGATTCTCTATATCAGGCTGTTTTTGAACATTATCTCATAACACTTGATCTCTCTCTTTTTGTTACTTTACAGGCTCTCAGCTGAATTAACCGGGACTGTTGCAATTGTTTTCTTAGCACCATCAGGACTTTCTCTCCTTGCCTTTTCAACCTCTACTTTAAGAATTACTAGGCACACCTGCATCTTAATAGTGCAGATTCTTTAAAATCCATGAGATGTGTGCCTCGTACCATCTCTGACTTCAGCAGTGACCCTGTAACTAGCTATGTGATCACCTCACTAATCACCAATTCTACACTAAAGCAGGTGCATAGATTTTCAATTATCAGTTACTTTTACAAAGAAGTAATGATGCTAAAGCTGAAACTCCAGTACTTTGGCCACCTCATACGAAGAGTTGACTCATTGTAAAAGACTCTGATGCTCGGAGAGTTTGGGGGCAGGAGGAGAAGGGGACGACAGAGGATGAGTTGGCTGGATGGCATCACTGACTTGATGGACGTGAGTCTGAGTGAACTCCGGGAGTTGGTGATGGACAGGGAGGCCTGGCGTGCTGCAATTCATGGGGTCGCAAAGAGTCGGACACGACTGAGTGACTGAACTGAACTGAACTGATGATGTCATTCTTGCGCCACACAGATTCCTATGTGCTGACACACATGCTTCATTCTGCACGAAATACTCTGATGCTGTTTCTTCCAGGATCTTATATAAGATCACATGCCCATCTGCTTTATTCTTTCCTCTTAATATGAGGTTTTTCTCTTCTCAGTGATCTCCTTTCCCTTTCTGGGATCAAAGCTTAGAAGCAAAAAGTTATGAAAGTCCGGTTTTCTGATAGATATAAATAGTTGTTTTGCGTTTGTTTAACCTGCCAAAGCTCTCTCTACTTAACTTACCAGCAAGGGTCCTTTTCTCCTTTTGTTTCTAAGCAGAATCCACCCATCTTCTCTATGGAGTGGCAGTGTATCAAGGTCTTGTTTTAAGTGTAGGAAGATGGTAAAGGAGGAAAAAATGCTGAAGGAAATATATCCAGAGATTTCACATAAGTATTAATGCTACCTTTAAATTATTTACATTATGCTATATGCCATTATTTATAAAATTAAAGGCAAACAATTTATAAGTGTCCTTTAGCAAAACTATTATGTATCAATCTTATTTATTTTCTGTATCCTCACATCAAGAGTGTAGAATGCAGAACTTGTCAACTTAAATTATCAGTAAATATATATACTAATTCAAAAGTAACACAATATTATCTTCCTACATTGCTGACAAAATCCAAAGTCAAATCTATGAATTTTAGTATATGGTTGATCACTGCTTTTCAACAGCCATGGTATATTTTCCATTAAAACATAAACTTATTAAAGTTGTTTATGAGTTTGTTCTACAATTCAGCAATTCTTTCAGGGATATACCCAAGGAAAATGCAGGCATGTGTGATCAAAGGACACATACAAATTTGTCTTATCAGCTTTATTCCTGATGTTCAAAAGTGGAAATAACTAAAATGTGGATGAGTGACAAAAATGGGTCTATACCACAATCTGAGGGATTTCACAGGTATGTTCAGAGCAAGTAAAATATCTTATTGCTGTGAGAATCCATTTATGTGAAGTTCAAAAACATATATAGCTAATTTATGGTCATAAATAGAACATGTATTTCTTCTAACATGCCAAGGAAAAACATTAACAAGTCTTTTTGTGATGCTAGGTATGTTCCACATCTTGACAAGTAATAGCTACATGAGTATCTATATATATAAATTTATCAAGGAATATACTTGTCAATTGATAATTTTGCACACTTCACTATACTAATATTTTATTCCTCCTTTCCAATATATAAAAATATGTATATATGCTCTTCTGCGGAGAAGGTGATGGCACCCTGCTCCAGTACTCTTGCCTGGAAAATCCCATAGGCGGAGGAGCCTGGTAGGCTGCAGTCCATGGGGTTGCTTTCAACAGCCATGGTATATTTTCCATTAAAACATAAACTTATTAAAGTTGTTTATGAGTTTGTTCTACAATTCAGCAATTCTTTCAGGGATATACCCAAGGAAAATGCAGGCATGTGTGATCAAAGGACACATACAAATTTGTCTTATCAGCTTTATTCCTGATGTTCAAAAGTGGAAATAACTAAAATGTGGATGAGTGACAAAAATGGGTCTATACCACAATCTGAGGGATTTCACAGGTATGTTCAGAGCAAGTAAAATATCTTATTGCTGTGAGAATCCATTTATGTGAAGTTCAAAAACATATATAGCTAATTTATGGTCATAAATAGAACATGTATTTCTTCTAACATGCCAAGGAAAAACATTAACAAGTCTTTTTGTGATGCTAGGTATGTTCCACATCTTGACAAGTAATAGCTACATGAGTATCTATATATATAAATTTATCAAGGAATATACTTGTCAATTGATAATTTTGCACACTTCACTATACTAATATTTTATTCCTCCTTTCCAATATATAAAAATATGTATATATGCTCTTCTGCGGAGAAGGTGATGGCACCCTGCTCCAGTACTCTTGCCTGGAAAATCCCATAGGCGGAGGAGCCTGGTAGGCTGCAGTCCATGGGGTTGCTATAAGTCGGACACAACTGAGCGACTTCATGTTCACTTTTCACTTTCATGCATTGGAGAAGGAAATGGCAACCCACTCCAGTGTTCTTGCCAGGAGAATCCTACGGACGGGGGAGCCTAGTGGGCTGCCGTCTATGGGGTCGCACAGAGTCGAACATGACTTAAGTGACTTACCAGTAGCAGCAGCATGTATGTATGTATATATATGCAAGCAATAAGTTTTAAACTGATGTGTTTCTGGGGGAATGGTAAATTATAGAGGATTTCATGATAAAACATTAACCTTCTTCTGGAAAGGGTTAACCAGCATTTAAAGCATAATCATAGTGTCTGAATTTATTGCTACTTTCTTCCTTCCCTTTAAATGTTATTAATGCTAAGAGGACTAACATGTAAGTCTAAATAACTCAGAATATTTAGATAAATTCTTAACATTACTGTACTTAAGATCAGATCACATGGAAATTTCAGGGTCTTTAGAGTGGACCTATTTTATAGAATGATGATCTTTTCATGTTCCAACTTGAGCACATCCTTTAACCTCACTGCCTATCCTTTAGTTTTCTTATTTGCAAAATTAAATGCTTAAATGAATAATCATAATATCTACTGTACAGGTTTGTTTTGAGTTAAAAGGAAAAATAGATTAAATGGACCAAATGATAAAATGCATTACTTAATATTTAGTCAGTTTTCTATTCTTTGTTAAATATCACCACTGAATATTTTCAGACAGAAGTAAAGTGGTGAGGATGAGCAGAAGTGGGGGTGAGAGTGGATAGAATGATAAATAAAACTGAGCTTCTGCTCTTTGTCCATTTACAATCAGTTAGTCATAGTGAAACTAGGACATACATGTCTATAATCAACAATATATTAAAATAATTATGCAATAAGTGATGCAAAGCAGAAGGCTATCAGCATGGAAGAGTTTCTCTTCTTTGGGGCTCAGGAAAGGTTATCCAATGGACAAATACACTTGAGGCCACCTTTTAAATATAATGGATGTGTACACAGGTGCATTAAGAAAAGAGTATATAAGGTAGAAATGAACACCTCTAGGAAGCACACAGTTTAAATTTATCATAAATATTTAACACATATCATGAATATCAGAAAGTAAAGTGGAATGTATGCAGGTCACAAGCATATTAAAAAATAACAAGTTTCATGTTATATCATTGGAAAACGTATGTCCATACATATTTTGTAAATGAAGTAACACAAATATTATTATCTTTTTCCCTCCTTCACTACAGAATTTATAGTAAGGGTGTTACTTACAAATACAGTAAAATATTAATAGCAGTAATGAGAATGGATGTAGGAAGAAATAAAATAATCATTTTTAAAATTCACAAGAATGTAAGCAATTGACTCTCTCAAGATTGCAAGAAAATACCTATATTTTTTCTAAAATAGATTTCCAGATCAAGAACAGTCTTTAGATAGGATCTGGTGAGAAGTGCTGATTGCTACTATAGACAATGTTTATGTCCTGCCGAAGTTCTCGTGTTGACACCTAATCTCTAGTGTGATGGTATTTTAAGCTGAGGCTCTAGGGAGGTGACTTGGTCATGAGGGCCTTCATTAGGGATTAGTGACCTTATGGAAGAGAATATAGAGAGCTCCTTTGTGCCATCTGCCATGTGGCAGACACATGCCACGAGGACACAGTAAAAGATGGCCATCTAAGAATCAGGAATTGGACCCTAACTAGACATCAAATATCTAGACATTAACTAGACAAATAACTAGACATCAAGGTTGAAGTCGTGATCTTGGATTTAGACTCCAAAATCATGAGAAATAAATTTTTGTTGTTGAAGTCACTCAGTTTATTGTATTTTTGTTATAACAACCCAAACAAACTAATATGACTGCTAAAACTAAGACAGACCTACTGCCTGGACTTTTCTTTAAACTGTTGAATATGGTTCTCAAATTTCTAGGTAGATTCTATTCAGTAACAAGTTTGTGGTACCAAACACCTCAAAATGTTGAGACAGATAGGACTTTGCTTTCCCTTGAGTTCCTGCAATAATAACAGCATGTTAATTCAGCAATTGAGAACTACTCTGTCTGATCTGCCTTCTTCCCTCTTGCCTCAAACTCCAACTTGTTATCATTAGCCATTATCCCCCTCTCTCTCCCACTCTCTCTCCAGCACACAAACACATATATCAGCAGTGTAACTATCATTTGATATTTGCTCAACATATCTAAAAATACAGTTTAGTCTCAAAAGTTAAACTTAACTTCTTTCTTTAAGTGAAGTGAAGTCGCTCAGTCGTGTCCGACTCTTTGCGACCCCATGGACTGTAGCCTACTAGGCTATTCTGTCCATGGGATTTTCCAGGCAATAGTCCTGGAGTGGATTGCCATTTCCTTCTCCAGGGGATCTTCCCAACCCAGGGATCGAACCCGGGTCTCCTGCATTGTAGACAGATGCTTTACCATCTGAGCCACCAGGGAAGTCCTCTTTCTTTAAAGTCAACATATTTATTGAAAAATTATCACTGTTTTCCTTCAAATTAGAAATAGTCTCAAAATAATGGCTTACTGAGAGAATTTAATAAATGATCGACACTAGAGGTATGAAGGTTAGGTGTGAAAGTGTTAGTTGCTAAGTCATGTCTGTCTCTTTGTGACCCCATGGACTGTAACCTGTCTGGTTCCTCTGTCCATGGAATCCTCCAGGCAAGAATATTGGAGTGAGTAGTCATTCCTTTTTCCAGGGGAATCTTTCTGACCTCAGGATTGAACCCTAGTTTCCTGCACTGCAGGCAGATTCTTTACTGTCTGAGCCACCAGAATATGAGTAGTGCTTCTGCAATTCAGCTATTTGTGAACAGTTATTGATTAGCATTTCTCGATCTGATCTAAAAGCAATAACAGCAACTCATTTTCTTTTTTTAGAGCCTGAAACAATATTGCAGGACACTTTGCACATAGATGATTTGAAACATCTTATTAACATGGCCACAGGTTAATACTAGAGGGAAAAAAAAAAACAAGAATCATTGACATTGATGATGGCAATGTTTTTGTTATTTCTATTTGTTACCTTAACTTGGACTATACTATCTTCTCGTGTGGATCTAAGGTTTTGAGCCTTGAAGTGTATAAAACTGTTGGACTCTCTACAAGTATACAAAATTATAAATACAAAAGTGGGTATGTGCGTTGAAATGGACAGTACAAGAGAGAGATATTAAAGTTTAAATTTTGTTAGATTCAGAACAAATTCATCCAAATCCAAATAGTCCAATAAAAATCTGAACAACTCATTTCTGACTACACACAAAATTGTGGTAAGGCTTTCTTATGTTTCCTCTTATCAAAAAGTTTTGAGAAAACCTGTAAACTAATAACATACTCCGTTTTTTGACAGGAGTTTCCTGATCACTAAGAATTTGAGTCTAATATTTTTAAGGTGAAATAATGTGTATTTAATTTTGCAACCTAGACTTATACATATCCATGTCCTTACTGCTAATTTTGTTTCATTTTAAAAGTACCTTTTCTACATATTTCAATAATCACAGAATATATTTTCTTTCAAATGACTTTTTACTTATTATTCTTAGTTTGTGTATGACCTCTACTCATTATCATTTTTATTGAAAACTGTCACATATTTTGTTTCTCTCTTTTAGCACATAGTACATTCTATTTATTTGTCCCATTTCTTGACACATGAACTCTTGACCTTATATAAAGCAAGATTCCTAGAGTGATTATTTGGCTTCACTACGTGAGATAGTCTGGGAAAAAAAAAAAAAAGACATTATCTTCTAGTTGGTTTTGAAATTTTGTTTGCTTGCCTCTCTATCTTTTCTATACTCAAAAAATGGCTTCATTCTTTCCCTGAACATTACATCAAATCAACTTTAGGCAAAAGCTTTTTCTGAATTGAAGCTGAACTGGGTTCTTCTACTTGTCTGTATTTTAATATTTTATTCAAAATTGCTCAGAAGAGAGGATTTAGCTAGTTTCCTTTGCCTTTTAGCTTATTATTGATGGTACTTTTTCATTCTTCATTATCCCAACCATTATTCAAAAGATATGCAAGAAGTTTTCACAGCTGGAAACACAGGTAGTCTCTCAATTACAAGCTACTAACTGCACTAATGTGCCCTTTATCATGAATAATATCAAATTCTCACTAAAAATCAATAATGATTGCAACAAAAATAAACCTCAGAATCCAGAAAATAATTATCTTGAGGCACATTTAAGGTCTCCACATGACTTATTTTTTATTCACATATATTTATAAATATATGAAAATGAAAAAAAAATGATACCTTACCAAAAACTGAGATCTTAGTATATACTGGTCAAATATCTTGGCAGTATAACATATATATATATATTTTATTTTTGCAATGCTTGGTCAGTTTACTTTTACTAAGGCAAAAGTGACATTTAAAATAAATTTTTAAGATGGATGTGGTATTTTGTAGACTTCCCTTGTGGCTCAGACTGTAAAAGCGTCTGCCTATAATGCCAGAGACCCGGGTTTGATCCCTGGGTCAGGAAGATTCCCTGTAGAAAGAAATGTGGTATTTTGTACTAAAAAAATCCTCAATAATCTCACTACCTATGCAAAACCAACAACATTTGTAAAGGTTAAACAAATTTCTTTGGTAAATGTTCAATTACATTGATCTCATTTCAATTTATTTAATGCAATTCACTAAGTATAGTTAAGCATTATTTATTTCACTGAATTGGATGATGGAGAATCTCTATAATGCAGATCTTCTATCATAAAGGAGATTATTATTTTTTGAGAGACTAACATACAAAAATAAAATAAAAATGTGAACAATATGTTACAGACTTGAAAAGTATATATTTTAAAATGTTTTAGAGGACTTCAAATTGCCAATAAGAAGGATAATTCAAAGAAAATGATGTGACAAAATTTTGGAATATCTGTGCTAAAACACGAAAGTTATATCTGGTATGAAAAAAGATTTTTGGATTCATGTACACACATAGCATACTAATTCTACTTTAATTGAGATATAATTGACATATGATCTTTTGCTACATTTATATGTTGCAATACAAATTTCACTGTAGTATTAATTAACGTCTCCATCAGGTCACATGATAATTGAGTTTTGTGGTGAGAATATTTAAGATATTATATCAGCAATTTAGCCTATATAATAGAGTATTATTAACTATAATCACAGTACCATACATTAGATATCCAGAACTAATCAATAAACTTACCTTCTAAGAATTTCTTCTTCAGTGTCACATAGGTTTGGGCTTGCTGTTTTTTTCACTTACATTTGTTTTTTGAGATATTTTTAAATTTACCTTTTATTTTCTTCCTTGATTCATTGGTTGTTTAAAAATGTATTGTTAAGTTTTCATGTTTGTAAATTTTACAGTTTTTCTCTTAATGTTAATTATTAGTTTTATACCATTATGCTTGAAAAAGATTTCAATCCTCTTAAATTAAGACTTTTTAAGACCTATCATCCGATCAATACTGGTGAATATTCTGTGTGCATGTGAAAAGAATGTGTATTCTGATCCTGTTGAATGGGATGTTATCTGTATATCAAATAGGCTCATTTATTGAAGGCAAAAGGGGAAGAGGGAGGCAGAAGATGAGGTGATTAGATAGCATCACGGACTCGAAGGACATGAATATGAGCAAACTCCAGGAGACAGAGAAAGACAAGGGAAGCCTCGTGTGATGCAGTCCATGGGATTGCAGAGTCAGACACGAATTAGAGATTGAATGATTCAGGTATATCTTTTTTTTGTATTTATGTCAGAGTTTCCCAAGTGGCGCTAGTGGTAAAGAATTTGCCTGCCAATAGAGGAGACACAGGTTTGATCTCTGGGTCTGGAAGATCCACTGGAGGAGTGCATGGCAACCCACTCCAGTATCCTTGACTAGAGAATCTCATGGGCAGAGGATCCTGGTGGGCTACAGTACTTGGGGTCACAAGGAGTAGGACATGACCAAACCAACTTAGCATGCATGCATGCATGCATGCATGATGATCTAGCCATTGCTGAAAATGGGGTATTGAAGTTCTTTACTGTTTTTTTCCCGTTGCCTGTTTCTCCCTTCATATCTGTTTGTATTTGCTTAGTATATTTAGGTACTCTGATGTTGGATGCATATATTTAAACATTTTATATCATCTTGAGTTTGTTCCTTTTATCATTACATAATCTCTTTGTTTCCTGCTACCATTTTAAGCTTAAGGTCTTTTTTTTTTTTTTCCTGATAAAAGTGTAAGTAACTCACTCTTTTTTGGTTTCCACTTTCATGAACACCCTTTCCATCTCTTCACTTTGAGCTTATGGGTATCCTTAAATATTGAATGACTCTCATGCAGGCAGCACATAGCTGAGTCTTCTCTGTTTAATTTACCCACTCAGAAGTTTTATGACTTTAGGTTGGTGAAATAATGTCATTTATATTTATAGTAATTATTGGTATGTAAGGATTTACTAATGCCATCTTATTAATTGTTTTCTGGCTGTTTTGTACTTCTAGTATTCCATTTTTCATCTCTTGCTGCCTAACGTTGTGGGTTGGTGGTGTGCTGTGGTTTCTTTCTCTTTCTCTTTTGGGAATCTAATAGAAGTTTTTGTTTTTTCATTACCATGATGCTTATATAAAACACCTTGTTGATATAACAGTCTATTTTATTCAAATAGTGACTCAACTTTGGACTCATACAAAAACTACTCCTTCTTTTCCTACCTTATGTTTTTAATGTCACAGTTTATATTGTGAATTAATTAAATTATAGTATATTTGAATACTCTTTTTTAACTTTTGCATTATACTTAAGAGGTTAACACCCTGTTATATTGTAGAATACAGTTTTCTGAATCAGACTATACTTTATTATATATCGTGTGTGCTCAGTCACTCAGTTGTGTTCAACTCTTTGTGACCTCATGGACTGTAGCCTTCAACTTCTTTGTCCATGGGATTTCCCAGGCAAGAACACTGGAGTGGGTTGCTATTTCCTTCTCCACATTTATTTTTACCAATATGCTTTATTTCATATGTTTTCAGGTCACTAATAGTGTCTTTATTTCAGTGTGAAGAACTCCCTTTAGCATTTCTTCTAAAGCAGGACCAGGAGTGACAAACTCCTTTAGCTTTTGTTTGTCTGGGAAGAATTTTATTTTTTTCTCCTTTCTGAAGCATACTGCTACTACATCACTTCAGTCATGTCTGACTTTGTGTGACCCCATAGATGGCAGCCCACCAGGTTCCCCCGTCCCTGGGATTCTCCAAGCAAGAACACTGGAGTGGGCTGCCATTTCCTTCTCCAATGTATGAAAGTGAAAAGTGAATGTGAAGTTGCTCAGTCGTGTCCGACTCTTGGCGACCCCATGGACTGCAGCCTACCAGGCTTCTCTGTTCATGGAATTTTCCAGACAAGAGTACTGGAGTGGGGTGTCATTGCCTTCCCCATAATTTTGCCAGATAGAGTATTCTTGGTGCCTTTTTTTCTTTTTTTCCCCTCTTTGAGGACTTTGAACATATTTTTTTCACTCTATACTAGTCTCTAAGATTTTTTACTTTTTTCTGAGCATTCCACTGAGCCTAATGAGGGTTTCTTTGAAGGTTACAAACTTTTTATCTGTTTCTGCTTTGAGATTTTCTCTTTGTCTTTGATTTTTGACACTTTTATTATAATTTGTCTTGGAGAAGACCTTTCTCTTTTTTTAAAATAATGAGGTAATGAAAGGTTGTTGTTAAATTATGACGCCGGGATTCTTGGCCCCCGGAGGAGAAGAATTCAATCCGGGGCCAGAGACGAGGCTTGATTGCTCAGAGCTTTTGTGTAATAAAGTTTTATTAAAGTATAAAGGTGATAGAGAAAGCTTCTGACATAGGCATCAGAAGGGGGCAGAAAGAGTACCCCCCTGCTAGTCTTTAGCTGGATGTTATATAGTCACCAGCAGTCTGTTAATGAAAGAAAGAAATGTCTCAAAACTTAGAATGGCACCAGGCCCCTCACCCATAAGATGTATTTTGGGATAATATTGGCTCCAAATGGTTTATCTTGGGCCATAAAATGATTAACTTGAATCTTGAAGAAGGGCAGATCACCATACAAATAGTTTCATTTACATAGATTAGAGGAACAATATCTGAGTATAACATACTGGTTTATCAAGTAGGTTCTGAGCCCAAAAGGCAGAACCGACTTGAAGACAGAGTTTGGGGTAAATGCATAGTACATTAGCATAGCTTAAGATAAACATTTCCATAAGAAAAAGGCATTGGTTAACTTCAGGTGAAACCAGGTATCATTATGGCAACAGAATTTTAAGAGAAACCTCCTTTTAAATTTGTATAGGGAAGGAAAAAATATCGCTAGGTTGTTTCCTCCTGCCGCTTAAGAGAGATAAAATGTCTGACACTTGCAGGCTATTTCCTCTGTTTGGAGACCCCTGGCCTTCCTGCCTGTTACCCTCTCAGTAATCCATTGATTTCATTAACTTTCATGTCCAAATCTCTGCCTGGGTTTGGGAAATTCTCAGTCATTTGAGGATACAGCAAGAAGGTTGTTATACATAAACTAGTAATAGGACCTTCATAAGAAACCAAACCTTGCCAGACCTATTTCTTGGAATTTCAGCCTCCAGAATTCTGAGAGAAGAAAACATCTGCAAAGTCACTCATTCCATAACATTCTCTTATGACGGCCTAAATCGACTGACCCAAGAGTACCAAGAAAACAACTTAGCTTCTACATGCATTGCGTTTGAGTTGTGAAGAAACCTATTTTGGTAATGTGTAAAACCTATTAATGTGATAGAAAAATCTTCCACTGGTAAGATTATCAGTTCAGTTCAGTTCACTTGCTCGGTCATGTCTGACTCTTTGTGACCCCATGAACTTCAGCACGGCAGGCCTCTCTGTCCATCACCAACTCTCAGATTCTACCCAAATTCATGTCCATTGAATTGGTGATGCCATCCAACCATTTCATCCTCTGCCGTCCCCTTCTCCCCCTGCCTCCAATCTTTCCCAACATCAGGGTCTTTTCAAATGAGTCAGCTCTTTTCACCAGGTGTCCAAAGTATTGAAGTTTCAGCTTCAACAACAGTCCTTCCAATGAACACCCAGGACTGATCTCCTTAGGATGGACTGGTTGGAACTCTTTGAGGTCCAAGGAACTCTCAAGAGTCTTCTCCATCACCACAGTTCAAACATCAATTCTTTAGTCCTCAGCTTTCTTTATAGTCCAACTCTCACACCCATATGTGACTAGTTGGAAAAACCATGGCCTTAACTAACTGGACTTTTGTTGGCCAAGTAATGTTCTCTGCTCTTTAATATGCTTTCTAGGTTGATGCTGGGAGGGATTGGGGGCAGGAGGAAAAGGGGATGACCGAGGATGAGATGGCTGGATGGCATCACTGACTCGATGGATGTGAGTTTGAGTGAACTCCAGGTGTTGGTGATGTACAGGGAGGCCTGGCGTGCTGCTGTTCATGGGGTCACAAAGAGTCGTACACTACTGAGCAACTGAACTTAACTGAACTGAGGTTGGTCATAACTTTCCATCCAAGGAGTAAGCGTCTTTTAGTTTCATGGCTGTAATCACCATCTGCAGTGATTTTGGAGCACAGGAAAATAAAGTCAGCCACTGTTTCCACTGTTTCCCTATCTATTTGCCATGAAGTGATGGGATCGGATGCCATGATCTTAGTTTTCTGAATGTTGAACTTTAAGCCAACTTTTTCACCCTCCTTTTTTCACTTTCATCAAGAGGCTCTTTAGTTCCTCTTCACTTTCTGCCATAAGGGTGGTGTCATCTGCATATCTGAGGTAAGATTATCAATGACTTCCAAAAATTGCAATATTATACCACAATCGTATTTATTATTATATATGATAAATTATAGTCTTCCCAGATGGCACTAATGTTAAAAAACCCATTCATCAATGCATGTTCGATCTCTGAGTGAGGAAGATCCCCTGGAGAAGGAAATGACAACCCAATCTGGTATTCTTGCCTGAAGAATCCCAGACAGAGAAACCTGGTGGGCTACAGTCCATAGGGCCACAGAGTTGGACCAAACTGAAGCAACTTAGTATGTGAGCAGGATAAATTATATATTTTATATTCAATATGAAATAAAATAGTTTGGTCAGACATTTCGATTATTTGAGCTTATTTTTACTGTGATTTTCTTTTCTTTTTTTATTAAATATGGGTGATTTCTCAAAAAACAGAATGTATGGATATTGAAGACAGTGCAAATAGGTCATGTAATTACACAAGATTAAGAGCTAGAAAACAGTCCTGCTTAATGTCAGACTACTACAACCTGATTCACTGAAGATATAGAACTGATGATTAATTTTTGTTTGGAAAAAAAATTAAGACACTTTTAGATCTGAGGCTAATTTTATCTGTGATAAACTTATGATAAATCATCTAGGGGCCAAAATAATTTTAAAAATCTACTTCAAGAAACAGTAAAAATCCATGCCAAAATCTGCTTAAATTAGAATTATACTCATATGACTTTCAGATATTCAGAAAATGATAATATTAACTGAAACCATTGTTTTCATGCTTTGCTCTCTAATTTCAAGTTTAAATTTTATAATAACATTTTTAAAATTATTTTTTTAAAAACCTATCAAATTCAACCATTCATCTTTAAAATAACCTACTGTATTATTTAGTGACTTGAATATTTCCAAAGACTGATTTTTTGGGGGTAAGCTTAGAAATGTGAAGTAAAATATTTTTGATCTATTTTAACTATCACTGACTTATTCTTGGCCCCAATTATATGTGTGCAAAGGACAACAGAAGTCTGGTTAAGGAGAGGTATTGCCTTTTGCAGTGAGACAGATTCACAGACATCTTACCTGCCTAACCCCCAACTCATGTTTTACTCATCCAGGGAAGCTGAGTCAATATGAGTCATATCCTATCATCCCGCAAGGTGATTGGAATAAATCTAGAAACTTCACTCATAATTAGATAATGTTTGGGGGAAATTTTATTATCCACTGATACTGCAAAGAATGGCATAGAATGCATAATAAGAATACTGGCAGCCTGTGCCATAGCTTCTGAAACAATTTGTTAACTCAGGGAAAAATGTATGCTACTGGGCTGAACTGTGTGTGCCTTTTTCCTCTTTTCTCCATATCCACCATTTCAAAAATTTAGGTCAAATTACAGTGCAAGGCATATTAAACAAAGTCCAAAGAATTTCACTAGTTTGATTTTTAAATTCCAAGACAACACCAAAGTAATAATTATATTTTACTTTGCTTCTTTTCTAAGGAAAACTATATAATTTTCTTTCACCAATATTATACAACCACATGTAGCTAAATATACAAAGTACTAAACATACAAACATACTAAACATACATATAGAACTTGTATTTGTCCCAACAAGGGAATCAGTTTATTAACTTTCTTTCAGATTACCTTTCTTAGAATCACATATCGTCGTTATAAATGAGATAAGAACAGGTAAACTATATGTTAAGGATGTCTGAGGAGTATAAATAGTGTGAATCTAGACAGCAGTAGTGACAAAATCTCTACTTTCTTTTATGATTGCAGAAGAAATGCATGCTATTAGTTGTACTTCCCAAGAAAAAAAGACCAGTTAAACAGAGAGTATCACATAACAACTGATGATCTTCTCAGCAGAGAACAAGATGGCAGAGGAGAAGGCGGATGTGGAGTACATCTCTCCCTACGGATACATCAGAAATACACCTTCAGACACAGAAGTGCATCCAGAACACCAGCTGAGAGCCAACAGGGGTACTTGACCAGTGGAAAAGATTATATAGGACCAAGAAAAACTTGGTAGGACAAAGGAACTAGGAGGAAAAAATAGGAGTGTTAGTAGGCGTGGACCTGCCCTAGGTGGGTGGGAGAATGGAAGCAGGGGTTCGATCCCAACAGCAGGGCAATTGTCTGAGTCAGAGGAGAAACATTTAAGGCTGAGAATGAAACAGCTGATCTGTGGCAGACTCCTCTAAACAAATAATAAAACAAAAATACAAAATCATCAGCAGACAGATTTACCACCTCACTCAGCCTTGCTCATCAGAGGAAAAACAAACAAATAAATAAAAACTCAGCACAAATCTCACCCTATACAAAGTTGACACAAACCACTGGACCAACCTTCAGTTCATCTCAGTCGCTCAGTAGTGTCTGACTCTTTGCGACCACAGGAATCAGAGCACGTCAGGCCTCCCTGTCAATCACCAACTCACAGAATTCACTCAAACTCATGTCCATTGAGTTGGTGATGCCATCCAGCCATCTCATCCTTTGTCATCCCCTTCTCCTCCTGACCCCAATCCCTCCCAGCATCAGAGTCTTTTCCAGTGAGTCAACTTTTTGCATGAGGTGGCCAAAGTACTGGAGTTTCAGCTTTAACATCGGTCCTTCCAAAGAACGCCCAGGGCTGATCTCCTTTAGAATGGACTGGTTGGATCTCCTTGCAATTCAAGGGACTTGCAAGAGTCTTTTCCAACACCACAGTTGAAAAGCATCAATTCTTCAGTGCTCAGCCTTCTTCACAGTCCAAGTCTAACATCTATACATGACCACTGGAAAAACCATAGACTTGACTAGATGGACCTTTATTGGCCAAGTAACGTCTCTGCTTTTAAATATGCTATATAGGTTTGTCATAGCTTTCCTTCCAAGGAGTAAGCATCTTTTAATTTCATGGCTGCATTCACCATCTGTAGTGATTTTGGAGCCCCCCAAAATAAAATAGATGGGAAAAATGTTTCCACTGTTTCCCCATCTATTTTGCGGCATCTGGTCCCAATCTTCGTTTTCTGAATGTTGAGCTTTAAGCTAACCTTTTCACTCTCCTCTTTCACTTTCATCAAGAGGCTTTT
>SJYX01024771.1:382715-394875 GCA_006410675.1 Oreotragus oreotragus | reverse complement strand
AAAAAAAAAAAAAAGAAAGAAAGAAAAGACAGAGAAATACTGCAAAAATGAAAGAGCAAATTAGAAACACAGAAGTCCACATAAAATGAAGAGGAAATAGGAAAATTACCTGAAAAAGAATTCAGGATAATGGTAGTAAAGGTGATCAAAAACCTTGGGAAAAAAAAAATGGAGAAAAATGTAAGAGCTAATTAACTAAAACCCAAAAGAATCAAAGAATAAACATACAGAGAAAAACAACACAGTTACTGAAATTAAAAATACCCTAGAAGGAGTCAATAGCAGAATATCTGAAGCAGAAAAACTCTTCAGTGAGCTGGAAGATAAAATGGTGGAAGTAACTACTGAAGAAAAGAATAAAGTAAAAAGAATGAAAAGAACTGAGTATAGTCTCAGAAACCTCTGAAGCTATGTAAAACACATCAACATTCCAATTAAAAGGGTCCCAGAAGAAGAGAGAAAGAAAAAGTATGAGAAAATTTTTGAAGAGATTATAGTTGAACATTTCCCCAACATGGAAAAAGAAATAGCCAATCAAGTCCAACAAGCACAAAGAATCACATACAGGAAAAACCGAAAGAGAAACATGCCAGGACACATACTAATCAAGCTGACAAAGACAAAACACAAAGAAAGAATATTAAAAGCAGCGAAGGAAGAGCAACAAGTAACATACAAGGAGATCCCACACACTTAACAGCTGATCTTTCAGCAGAAACTCTGTAGCCCAGAAGGGAATGCAGGACATATTTAAACTACTGCAAGGGAAAAATCTACAGCCAAGATTACTTTACCCAGCAAGGATCTCATTCAAAATTGAAGGAGAAATAAAAAGCTTTTCAGACAAGCAAAAGTTAAGAGAATACAAACAAGCTTTACAACAAATGTTAAATGGACTTTTATAGCCAAGAAATACAACAGAAGAAAAAATATCTACAAAATCAACCCCAAACAATTATAAAATTGCAATAGAAACATATATATCAATAATTACTTTAAATGTAAATGGATATATGCTCCAACTAAAAGACACAGATTGACTGAATGGATATTAAAACAAGACCCATATATATGCTGTCTAGAAGAAACCCACTTCAGACCTCAAGACACATAGAGATTGAAAGTGAGAGGATGAAAAAATATATTCCATGCAAATGGAAGCAAAAGAAAGCTGGGGTAGCAATCTTCATATCAGACAAAATAAACCTTAAAATGAAGAAGATTACTAGAGATAAGGAAGGCTACTACATAATGAAAAAGAGATCAATCCAAGAGGAAGACATAACAATTGCAAATATCTATGCACTGAACATAGGAGTACCTTAATACATAAGACAAACACTAACACACATAAAAGGATAAATTGAAAGTAACATGATAATATCAGGGACTTTAACATCTGACTTATACCAATGGACAGATTATCAAAACAGAAAATTAATAAGGAAACACAAGTATTAAATGATACATTATATAAGATGGATCTCATTGATATCTTCAGGACATGCCATCCAAATGCAGAAGAATACATCTTCTTTTCAAGTGCACATGGAACATTCTCCAGGATAGACCACATCTTGGGTCACAAATCAAACCTCAGTAAATTTAAGAAAACTGAAATTATATCAAGCATCTTCTTTGACCACAGCTCTATGAGACTAGATATCAGTTACAAGAAAAAATTGAAAGAAACGCAAACACTTGAAGATTAAACCACACGTTTCTAAATAACCTACAGGTTACTGAAGAAATAAAAGGGAAATCAAAAAATTTATAGAAACAAATCATAAAGAGAACATGACAGCTCAAGACCTATGGGATACAGCAAAGCAGTTCTAAAAGGGAAGTTTATTGCCATGTAATCCCAACTAAAGAAACAAGAAAAACACTGAAGAGACAACCTACCTTTACACTTAATGCAACAGGAAAAGAACAAAAAATACCCAAAACTTAGTAGAAGGAAAGAAATCATAAAGCTAGGAGCAGAAATAAATAAAAAAGAATGAAAGAAACAAAAGCAAAGATTAATAAAGCTAAAAGTATTTTCTTTGAGAAGATAAACAAAATTGACAAATCCTTAGCCAGATTCATCAAGAAAAAAAGAGAAGAATCAAATCAACAAAATTAGAAATGAAAAAAGAGAGGTTACAAAGATGATGCAGAAATACAAAAGATTATAAGAGACTATTATGAAAAACTATATGGCAATAAAATGGATACCCTGAAAGAAATGGAGAGATTTTTAGAAAAGTTTAGTCTTGGAAGAAAGAAGCAAGAAGAAATAGAAATTATGAACAACTCAATTACAAGCACTGAAATTGAAGCTGTGATTAAAAATCTCCCAGAAAACAAAAGCTCAGGACAAGATGGCTTCACAGGAGAATTCTGTCAAAAATTCAGAGAAGAGCTAATGCCTATCCTTCTAAAACTCTTTCAAAAAATTGCAGAGGAAAGAAAACTTCGAAATTCATTCTAAGAGGCCGACATCACCCTGATACCAAAACCAGAGAAAGACAACACACAAAAAGAAAACTACATGCCAATATCACTGATGAACATACATGCAAAAATCCTTAAGAAAATTTTAGCAAAGAGAACTCAGCAACATATCAAAATGATCATACGCCATGACTAAGTTGGGTTTATTACAGAAACGCAAGGATTCTTCAATATACAGAAATCAATGTGATACACCATATTAACAAAGTGAAAGATATAAACCATGTGATCATCTAAATAGATGCAGAAGAAGCCTTTGACAAAATTTAACACTTCTTTATGTTTAAAATTCTTCAAAAAATGAGCATAGAAGGAGCCTACCTCAACATAGTAAAGGCCATATATAGAAACCTACAGCAAACATTATTCTGAATATTAAAAAACTGAAAGCATTCCCCCTAAGGTAAGGGAAAAGACAAGATTTCAACACTTTATTTCACGACTATTATTCAATAATATTCTGGAAGTCTTAGCTTCTGAAATCAGAGAAGAAAAAATATAAAAGGGATCCAGATTGGAAAAGAAGTAAAGCTCTCACTGACTGAAGATAACATGATAATGTACATAGAAAATCCTAAAGATAGTATCAGAAAATTACTAGAGCTAATTAATGAATTTAGCAAAGTTGCAGGATACAAAATCAATACACAGAAATCACTTACATTTATATCTACTAACAATGGAAGATCAGAAAGAACAATTAAGGAATCAATCCCATTCACCATTGCAACAAAAAAGAATTAAATATCTAGGAATAAACTTACCTAAGGAGATGAAAGAACTGTACACAGACAATTATAAGACACTAATGAAAGAAACCAAATATAACATAAACAGTTGGAGAGATATTCCATATTCCTGGTTAGGAAGAGTCAATATCGTGAAAATGACTATACTACCAAATGCAACATATAGATTCAATGTGACCCCTATCAAATTACCAATGCATTTTTCACAGAACTAGAACAAAAAAATTTCACAATTCATATGGAAACACAAAAGACCCTGAATAGCTGAAGCAGTCTTGAGAAAGAAGAATGGAGCTGGAGGAATCAACATTCCTGACTTCAGGTTATACTACAAAGCTACAGTTGTCAAGACAGTATGGTATTGGCACAAAAACAAAAATATAGACCAATGGAACAAGTAATTATCCTTCAATAAAAAAATTTTTTTTAATGATCTATTTTTCTTTCTTTTGGTGCTTTTATTTTCTTTTAAATTCTTTTTTTTATTATTATTAAATTAAAGGATAATTGATGCTTTTGAACTGCGGTGTTGGAGAAGACTCTTGAGAGTCCCTTGGACTGCAAGGAGGTCCAATCAATCCATCCTAAAGGAGATCATTCTTGGGTGTTCATTGGAGGGACTGATATTGAAGCTGAAACACCAATACTTTGGCCACCTGATGCAAAGAGCTGACTCATTTGAAAAGACCCTGATTCTGGGAAAGATTGAGGATAGGAGGAGAAAGGGACGGCAGAGGATGAAATGGTTGGATGGCATCACCGACTCAATGGACATGGGTTTGGGTGGACTCTAGGAGTTGGTGAGGGACAGGGAGGCCTGGTGTGCTGTGGTTCATGGGGTCGCAAAGAATCAGACACAACTGAGAGACTGAACTGAACTGAACTGAACTGTATTGCTTTACAGAATTTTGTTGTTTTCTGTCAAATGAATGAATGACTTTGTGAGTCAGCCATAAATATGCATATATCCACATCTCCTGCCCCATCTCACCCCTCTAGATTAATACAGAGATGCTGTTTATGTTTTCTGAGCCATGCAGCCAATTCCCATTGGCTATCTATTTTACATATGGTAATGTAAGTTTCTGTGTTACTCTTTCCATACATCTCACCCACTACTCCCCTTTTCCTATGTCCATTAGTGTATTCTCTGTGACTGTTTCTCCATTGCTTCTTTGAAAATAAATTCTTCAGTACCATTTTTCTAGATTCTGTATATGTGCATTAGACTACGATGTTTATCTTCCTATTTCAAACTCACTTCACTCTGAGCCATGCAGCCAATTCCCATTGGCTATCTATTTTACATATGGTAATGTAAGTTTCTGTGTTACTCTTTCCATACATCTCACCCACTACTCCCCTTTTCCTATGTCCATTAGTGTATTCTCTGTGACTGTTTCTCCATTGCTTCTTTGAAAATAAATTCTTCAGTACCATTTTTCTAGATTCTGTATATGTGCATTAGACTACGATGTTTATCTTCCTATTTCAAACTCACTTCACTCTGTAAAATAGATTCTAGATTCATCCACCTCATCAGAACTGACTCAAATATGTTCCCTTTTAAGGCTGAGTAATATTTCACTGGGTATATGTGCCCACAATTTCTTTATCCATTCATCTGTCGATGCACATTTAGGTTGCTTCCATATTCTAGCTATTGTAAACAGTGCTGCAATTAACAGTGGTATACCCAATCTCTTAATTTTGGTTTTCTGAGGGTGTATGCTAAGAGTGAAACTGCTGGGTCATTTGGTGATTTTATTCCTAGTTTTTTAAAGAAATCTCCATAAAGTCTTCCATAGTGGCTGTATCAGTTTAAATTCCCACCAACAGTGCAAGCCTCTCCAGCATTTATGGTTTGTAGACTTTTTGATGAGGGCCATTCTGACCGGTGTGAGGTGATATCTTATTGCAGTTTTGATTTGCATTTCTCTAATAATGAGTGATGTTGAGCATCTTTTCACGTGTTTGTTAGCCATCTGNAAGTCTTCCATAGTGGCTGTATCAGTTTAAATTCCCACCAACAGTGCAAGCCTCTCCAGCATTTATGGTTTGTAGACTTTTTGATGAGGGCCATTCTGACCGGTGTGAGGTGATATCTTATTGCAGTTTTGATTTGCATTTCTCTAATAATGAGTGATGTTGAGCATCTTTTCACGTGTTTGTTAGCCATCTGCATGTCTTCTTTGGAGAAATGTCTGTTTAAGTCTTTTCCCTACTTTTAGATTTTTTTTTTTTTTCTGGCATTAAGCTGTATGAGCTGCTTGTCTATTTTAGAAATTAATCCTTTGTCAGTTGTTTCATTTGCTATTATTTTCTCCCATTCTTAGGGGTGTCTTTTCACCTTGCTAATAGTTTCCTTTGCTGTGCAAAAGCTTTTAAGTTAGTCAGGTCCCATTTGTTTACTTTTGTTTTTATTTCCATTACTCTACAAGATGGGTCATAGAGGATTTTGCTTTGATTTATGTCTTTGAGTGTTCTGCTTGTGTTTTCCTCTAAGAGCTTTATAGTTTCTGGTCTTATATTTAGGTCTTTAACCATTTTGAGTTTATCTTTGTGTAGGGGTTAGGAAGTATTCTAATTTCATTATTTTACATGTAGCTGTCTTGCTTTCCCAGCACCATTTATTGAAGAGGCTGTCTTTGCTCCACTGTATATTCTTGCCTCCTTTGTCAAAAATAAGGTACCCATAGGTGCATGGGTTTATTTCTGGGATTTCTATCTTGTTCGAATGGTCTGTATTTCTGTTTTTGTGCCAGTACCATACTGTCTTGATGACTGTAGCTTTGTAGTATAACCTGAAGTCAGGAACGTTGATTCCTCCAGCTCCATTCTTCTTTCTCAAGACTGCTTCAGCTATTCAGGGTCTTTTGTGTTTCCATATGAATTGTGAAATTTCTTATTTTAGTTCTGTGAAAAATGAATTGGTAATTTGATAGGGGTAATATTGAATCTATATGTTGCATTTGGTAGTATAGTCATTTTCATGATATTGACTCTTCCTGTCCAGGAATATGGAATATCTCTCCAACTGTTTATGTTATCTTTGATTTCTTTCATTAACGTCTTATAATTTTCTGTGTACAATTCTTTCATCTCCTTAGGTAAGTTTATTCCTAGATATTTTATTCTTTTTCTTCCAATGGTGAATGGGATTGATTCCTTAATTGCTCTTTCTGATCTTCCATTGTTAGTAGATATAAATGCAAGTGATTTCTATGTATTTATTTTGTATACTGCAACTTTGCTAAATTCACTAGTAATTTTCTGATACTATCTTTAGAATTTTCTATGTACATTATCATGTTATCTTCAAACAGTAAGAGCTTTACTTCTTCTTTTCCAATCTGGATCCCTTTTATTATTATTATTATAATTTTTCCCTTCTCTGATTTCAGAAGCTAGGACTTCCAGAACATTATTGAATAATAGTCATGAAATAAAATTGTTGAAATCTTATCTTTTTCCTTACCTTAGGGGGAATGCTTTCAGTTTTTCAACATTGAGAATAGTTTGCTGTAGATTTATATATATGGCCTTTACTAAATAAAACTGTTGAAATCGTGTCTTTTTCCTTACCTTAGGGGGAATATTTCAGTTTTTCAACATTGAGAATAGTTTGCTGTAGATTTACATATATGGCCTTTACTATGTTGAGGTAGGCTCCTTCTATGCCCATTTTTTTGAAGAGTTTTAAATATAAAGATTTCCAGTTGAGCTATTTCAAATCCTGAAAGATGATGTTGTGAAAGTGCTATATTCAATATGCCAGCAAATTTGGAAAACTCAGCCGTGGCCACAGGACTGGAAAAGGTCACTTTTCATTCCAATTCCAAAGAAAGGCAATGCCAAAGAATGNTTCTACACTGTCTGTTGTAACTTCTTTTTCATTTCTAATTTTGTGGATTTGATTCTTCTCTTGTTTTTTCTTGATGAGTTTGGCTAAAATCATGTCAACTTACTTTATAATCTAAAAGAAACATCTTTTAGTTTTTTTAATCTTTACTATTGTTTCTTCCATTTCATTTTCATTTATTACTGCTTGGATCTTTATGATTTTTTCAGCTCAGCCCAGTTGTTCAATCGCTGTCTCTTATACACATCTAGATGTGTATAAGAGACAGCTACTGCACAATTTTACTCATCTCACACACTGGTAAAGTAATGTTCAAAATTCTGCAAGCCAGGCTTCAGCAATACATGAACCATGAACTTCCAGATGTTCTAGCTGGTTTTAGAAAAGGCAGAGGAATGAGAGATCAAATTGCCAACATCAACTGAATCATCAAAAAAGCAAGAGAGTTTCAGAAAAATATCTATTTCTGCTTTATTGACTATGTCAAAACCTTTGACTGTGTGGATTACAATAAACTGTGAAAAATTCTGAAAAAGATGGGAATACCAGACCACCTAACCTGCCTCTTGAGAAACCTGTATGCAGGTCAGGAAGCAACAGTTAGAACTGGACATGGAACAACAGACTGGTTCCAAATAGGAAAAAAGAGTACGTCAAGGCTGTATATTGACACCCTGCTTATTTAACTTATATACAGAGTACATCATGAGAAACGCTAGACTGAAAGAAACACAAGCTGGAATCAAGACTGCTGGGAGAAATATCAATAACCTCAGATATGCAGATGACACCACCCTTATTGCAAAAAGTGAAAAGGAGATAAAAAGACTCTTGTTGAAAGTGAAAGAGGAGAATGAAAAAGTTGACTTAAAGCTCAACTTTCAGAAAACTAAGAACATTGCAACTGGTCCCATTACTTCATGAGAAATAGATGGGGAAACAATGGAAAGAATGGCTGACTTTATTTTGGGGGGCTCCAAAATCACTGCAGATGGTGATTGCAGCCATGAAACTAAAAGACGTTTACTCCTTGGAAGGAAAGTTATGACCAACTTCGATAGCATATTAGAAAGCAGAGACATTATTTTGCCAACAAAGGTCCAACTAGTCAAGACTATGGTTTTTCCAGTGGTCATGTATGGATATGAGAGTTGGACTGTGAAGCAAGCTGAGCGCCAAAGAATAGATGTTTTTGAACTGTGGTGTTCTTGAAGACTCTTGAGAGTCCCTTGGACTGCAAGGAGATCCAACCAGTCCATTCTAAAGGAGATCAGTCCTGGGTGTTGATTGGAAGGACTGATGCTAAAGCTGAAACTCAATACTTTGGCCACCTCATGCGAAGAGCTGACTCATTGGAAAAGATTGATGCTTGGAGGGATTGGGAGCAGGAGGAAGGGGGATGACAGAGGATGAGATGGCTGGATGGCATCATCAACTCGATGGACATGAGTTTGAGTGAACTCTGTGAGTTGATGATGGACAGGGAGGCCTGGAATGCTGCGATTCATGGGGTCATAAAGAGTCAGACAAGACTGAGCGACTGAATTGAACTGAACATAAACATAAAGATGTATTAAATTTTGTCAAAGGCTTACTCTGTATCTATTGAGATGATCATATGGTTTTTATCTTTCACTTTGTTAATATAGAATATCACATTGATTGATTTGTATATACTGAAGAATCCTGCGTTCCTAGAAGAAACCCAACTTGATCGTGGTATATGAGCTTTTTGATGTGTTGCTGAGTTCTGTTTGCTAAAATTTTTTTGAGGATTTTTGCATCAATGTTGATCAATGATATTGGCCTGTGATTATTTTTATTGGTGGTTTTCTCTGGCTTTGTTATCAGGGTGATGGTGGCCTCATAGAATGAATTTTGAAGTGTTCCTTCCTCTGCAATTTTCTGAAAGAGGGTTGGAAAGATAGGCATCATCTCCTCTCTAAATGTTTGATAGAATTCTCCTGTGAAGCCATCTGGTCCTGAGCTTTTGTTTTTTGGGAGATTCAGTGCTTGTAATTAGGTTGTTCACATTTCTATATCATCCTGGTTCAGTCTTATAATATTGAACATTTCTAAGAATCTGTCTATTACTTCCAGGTTATCCATTTTGTTACCATAGTGTTTTCCTTAATATTCTTATAATCCATTGTATTTCTACACTGTCTGTTGTAACTTCTTTTTCATTTCTAATTTTGTGGATTTGATTCTTCTCTTGTTTTTTCTTGATGAGTTTGGCTAAAATCATGTCAACTTACTTTATAATCTAAAAGAAACATCTTTTAGTTTTTTTAATCTTTACTATTGTTTCTTCCATTTCATTTTCATTTATTACTGCTTGGATCTTTATGATTTTTTCAGCTCAGCCCAGTTGTTCAATCGTGTCTGACCCTTTGCAACCCCATGGGCTTCAGCATGCCAGCCTTCCCTGCCCATCACCAAATCCCAGAGCTTACTCAAACTCATGTCCATAGAGTCAGTGATACCATCCAACAATCTCATCCTCTATCATCGCCTTCTCCTCCTGCCTTCTAACTTTCCCAGCATCAAGGTCTTTCCAAATGAGTCAGTTCTTTGCATCAGGTGGCCAAAGTATTGGAGTTTCCAATGAATATTCAGGACTGATTTCCTTTAGGATAGATTGGTTGGATCTCCTTGCTCTCTAAGGGACTCTCAAGAATCTTCTTTAACACTGCAGCTCAAAAATATCAGTTCTTTGGTGCTCAGCTTTCTTTATAGTCCAACTCTCTTATCCATACGTGACTACTGGAAAAACTATAACTTTGACTAGACAGACCTTTGTTGTAAAAGTAATGTCTCTGCTTTTTAATATGCTGTCTAGGTTGGTCATAGATTTTCTTTCATGGGGCAAGTGTTCTTTAATTTTGTGGCTGCAGTAACAATCTGAAGCTATTTTAGAGCACACGAAAAGAAAATATCTCAGTGTTTTAATTTTTTTTCCCAACTATTTGTCATGAAGTGATGGTGCTGGATACCTTGATGTGAGTTTTCTGAAGGTTGAGCCTTAAGCCAACTTTTTCACTCTCCTTTTTCACTTTCATCAAAAGGCTCTTTAGTTCTTCTTTGCTTTCTGCCTTAAGGGTGGTGTCATCTGCATATATGAGGTTGTTGATATTTCTCCTGCTAACCTTGTATGCAGATTGTGGTACATCCATCCTGATATTTCTTTAGATAGACTCTGCATAGATGCTAAATCAGTCGGTTCAGTTTATTTCAGTTGCTCAGTTCTTGTCTGACTCTCCGCGACCCCATGAATCGCAGCACGCCAGGACTGCCTGTCTATCACCATCTCACAGAGTTCACTCAAACTCACGTCCATCTAGCCATCTCATCCTATGTGGTCCCCTTTTCCTCCTGCCCCAAATCCCTCCCAGCATCAGAGTCTTTTCCAAAGAGTCAACTCTTTGCATGAGGTGGCCAGAGTACTGGAGCTTCAGCTTTAGCATCATTCCTTCCAAAGTACCCAATGCTGATCTTTAGAATGGACTAGGTGGATCTCCTTTCAGTCCAAGGGACTCTCAAGAGTCTTATCCAAAACCACAGTTCAAAAGGATCAATTTTTCAGTGCGCTGTTTTCTTCACAGTCTAACTGTTGCAGCCATACATGACCACTGGAAAAACAATAGACTTAACTAGATGAACTTTGTTGGCAAAGTAATGTCTCTGCTTTTCAATATGCTCTCTAGTTTGGTCATAAATTTTCTTCCAAGGTGTAAGCGTCTTTTAATTTCATGACTGTAGTCACCATCTGCAGTGATTTTGGAGGCCAAAAAAATAAAGTCTGACACTGTTTCCATTGTTTCCCTTTATTTCCCAAGTAGTGATGAGATCACATGCCACGATCTTCGTTTTTTGAATGTTGAGCTTTAAGTCAACTTTTTCACTCTACTCTTTCATTTTCATCAAGAGGCTCCTTTGTTCCTCTTCACATTCTGCCATAAGGGTGGTGTCATCTGCATATCTGAGGTTATTGATATTTCTCCCAGAAGTCTTGATTCTAGCTTGTGTTTCTTCAAGTCCAGTGTTTCTCATGATGTACTCTGCATATAAGTTAAATAAGCAGGGTGACAATATACAGCCTTGACGTACTCCTTTCCCTATTTGGAACCAGTCTGTTGTTTCATGTCCAGTTCTAACTGTTGCTTCCTTACCTGCATATAGGTTTTTCAAGAAGCAGGTCAGGTGGTCTGGTATTCCCATCTCTTTCAGAATTTTCCATAGTTTATTGTGACCCACACAGTCAAAGGCTTTGGCATAGTCAATAAAGCAGAAATAGATGTTTTTCTGGAACTCTCTTGCTTTTTCCATGGTCCAGTGGATGTTGGCAATTTGATCTCTGGTTCCTCTGCCTTTTATAAAATCAGCTTGAACATATGGAAGTTCACAGTTTATGTACTGCTGTAGCCAGGCTTGCAGAGTTTTGAGCATACTTTACTAGTGTGTGAGATGAGTGCAGTTGTGTGGTAGTTTGAACATCCTTTGACATTGCCTTTCTTTGGAATTGGAATGAAAACTGACCTTTTCCAGTCCTGTGGCCACTGCTGAGTTTTCCAAATTTGCTGTCATATTGAGTGCAGCATTTTCATAGCATCATCTTCCAGAATGTGTAATAGCTCAACTGGAATTCTATCATCTCCACTAGTTTTACTCGTAGTGACGCTTTCTAAGGCCTACTTGACTTCACACTCTAGTATGTCTGGCTCTAGGTGAGTGATCATACCATCATGATTATCTTGGTCATGAAGATCTTTTTTATACAGTTCTTCTGTGTATTCTTGCCATCTCTTCTTAATATCTTCTGCTTCTGTTAGGTCCGTACAATTTCTGTCCTTTATCAAGACCATCTTTGCATGAAATGTTCCCTTGGTACCTCTAATTTTCTTCAAGAGATCTCTAGTCTTTCCCATTCTATTTTTTTCCTATATTTCTTTGCATTGATCATTGAGGAAGGCTTTCTTATCTCTTCTTGCTATTGTTTGGAACTCTGCATTCAAATGCTTATATCTTTCCTTTTCTCTTTTGCTTTTTG
>SJYX01024771.1:370631-381571 GCA_006410675.1 Oreotragus oreotragus | reverse complement strand
CATATGGGTTTTATCTTTCAGTTTGTTAATACGGTGTATCACATTAATGGACTTGCATACACTGAAGAATCCTTGCACCCCTGGAATAGACCCAGCTTGGTGGTGTATGAGCTTTTTGATGTGCTGCTGAGTTCTGTTTGCTAAAATTTTGTTGAGGATTTTGCATCTCTGTCCATGAGTGATGTTGGCCCGGAGTTTTCTTTTTGTGTTGTCTTTGTCTGCTTTTGGTATCAGGGTGATGGTGGCCTCGTAGAATGAGTTTGAAAGTGTTCCTTCTTCTGCAATTTTCTGAAAGAGTTTTAGAAGGATAGGCATTAACTCTTCTCTAAATGTTTGATAGAATTATCCTGTGAATCCATCTCGTCCTGGGCTTTTGTTTTGTGGGAGATTTTTTATCACAGCTTCAACTTCAGTGCTTGTAATTGGGTTGTTCATAGTTTCCATTTCTTCCTCATTCAGTCTCAGAAGATTGAACTTTTCTAAGAATCTGTCCATTTTTTCCGGGTTATCTATTGTATTGCCATAGAGTTGTTCATAATAGCCTCTTATGATCCTTCATATTTCTGCATTATCTGTTGTAACTTCTTTTTCATTTCTAATTTGTTGATTTGATTCTTCTCTCTTTTTTTCTTGATGAGTCTGGCTAAGGGTCTGTCAATTTTGTTCATCTTCTCAAAGAACCAGCTTTTAGTTTTATTAATCTTTAGAGTTGGACTGTGAAGAAAGCTGTGCACTGAAGAATTGTTGCTTTTGAACTGTGNGATTTGATTCTTCTCTCTTTTTTTCTTGATGAGTCTGGCTAAGGGTCTGTCAATTTTGTTCATCTTCTCAAAGAACCAGCTTTTAGTTTTATTAATCTTTAGAGTTGGACTGTGAAGAAAGCTGTGCACTGAAGAATTGTTGCTTTTGAACTGTGCTGTTGGAGAAGACTCTTGAGAGTCCCTTGGACTGCAAGCAGATCCAACCGGTCCATTCTGAAGGAGATCAGCCCTTCCAAAGGATTTCTTTGGAAGGAATGATGCTGAAGCTAAACTCCAGTACTTTGGCCACCTCATGCAAAGACTCGATTCACTGGAAAAGACTCTGATGCTGGGAGGGATTGGGGGCAGGAGGAGAAGGGGACGACCGAGGATGAGATGGCTGGATGGCATCACTGACTCGATGGATGTGAATCTGAGTGAACTCCGGGAGTTGGTGATGGACAGGGAGGCCTGGCATGCTGCGATCATGGGGTCCCAAAGAGTCAGACATGACTGAGCGACTGAACTGAACTGAACTGAATCTTTACTATTATTTCTTTCATTTCTTTTTCATTTATTTCTGCTTGGATCTTTATGATTTCTTCCTTCTGCTAATTTTGGGGGTTTTTTCTTCTTCTTCTTTTTCCAGTTGTTTTAGGTGTAAAGTTAGGTTGTCTATTCGATGCTTTTCTTGTTTCTTGAGGTAGGATTGCATTGCTATAAACTTTCCTCTTAGAGCTGCTTTTGATGCACCCCATAGGTTTTGAGTTGTCGTGTTTTCGTTGTCGTTTGTTTCTAGAAATTTTTCTGATTTCCCTGTTGATTTCTTCAGTAACCGGTTGGTTATTCAGAAACATGTTGTTTAATCTCCATGTGTTTGTTTTTCTTACACTTTTTTCTTATAATTGATATCTAGTCTCATAGCGTTGTGGTCAGAGAAGATGCTTGATACAGTTTAAATTTTCTTAAATTTAATGAGGTTTGATTTGTGACCCTAGATGTGGTCTATCCCGGAAAATGTTCCATGTGCACTTGAGAAGAAGGTGTATTTAGGTGTAAAGTTAGGTTGTCTATTCGATGCTTTTCTTGTTTCTTGAGGTAGGATTGCATTGCTATAAACTTTCCTCTTAGAGCTGCTTTTGATGCACCCCATAGGTTTTGAGTTGTCGTGTTTTCGTTGTCGTTTGTTTCTAGAAATTTTTCTGATTTCCCTGTTGATTTCTTCAGTAACCGGTTGGTTATTCAGAAACATGTTGTTTAATCTCCATGTGTTTGTTTTTCTTACACTTTTTTCTTATAATTGATATCTAGTCTCATAGCGTTGTGGTCAGAGAAGATGCTTGATACAGTTTAAATTTTCTTAAATTTAATGAGGTTTGATTTGTGACCCTAGATGTGGTCTATCCCGGAAAATGTTCCATGTGCACTTGAGAAGAAGGTGTATTCTTCTGCATTTGGATGGGATGTCCTGAAGATATCAATGAGCTCCACCTCATCTAATGGATCATTTAAGACTTGTGTTTCCTTATTAATCTTCTGTCCCTTGGTGTGAGTGGGGTGTGAATTCTCCTACTCTTATTGTGTCACTGTCACTTTCTCCTTTCAAGTCTGTTAGTGTCTGACGTATGTACTGAGGGGCTCCTATGTTGGGTGTGTAGATATTTACAACTGTCATGTCTTCCTCTCGGATTGGCCCCTTGATCATTATGTAGTGTCCTTCCTTCTCTCTTGTAATCTTCTTATTTTAAGGTCTAGTTTGCCTGATATGAGGATTGCTACTACAGCTTTCTTTGCTTCCCATTTGCATGGGATATATTTTTCCGTCCTCTCCCTTTCAGTCTATATGTGTCTTGAGGTCTGAACTGGGTTTCTTGTCACAGCATATATATGTGTCTTTTTTTTTTTTTTTTTTAATCTCTTTAGCCAGTCTGTGTCTTTAGTTGGAGCATTTAGTCCATTTACTTTTAAAGTAATTATTGATATATTTGTTCCATATGCCAATTTCCTAATTTTTTAGGGTAGATTTTGTAGATCTTTTTTCTTTTGTTGTATTTCTTGATTATGGAAGCCCTTTTAAAATTTGTTGTACATCTTGTTTAATGGTACTGAATTCTCTTAACTTTTTCTTGTCTGAAAAACATTTTATTTCTCCTTCAATTTTGAATGACACCTTTGCCAGATATTGTAGTCTTGGTTGGGTATTTTTCCCTTTCAATACTTTAAATATATCCTGCCATTCCCTTATGGCCTACAGAGTTTCTGCTGAAAAATCAGCTGTTAGCTTATGAGGTTTCCCCTGTATGTCACTTTTTGCTTCTCCCTTGCCACTTTTAATATTTTTTCTTTTTGTTTAGTCTTTGATAGTTTGATTAGTATGTGTCTTGGTGTGTTTCTCCTTGGGTTTATCCTTTATGGGACTCTGTACCGCTTGACCTTAATTGACTCTTTCCTTTTCCATATTGTGGAATTTTCAAATATAATCTCTTCAAAAATTTTCTCATACCCTTTCCTTTCCTCTTCTTCTTTTGAGACCCCTATAATTCGAATGGTAGTGCATTTGATATAGTCCCAGAGGTCTCTGAGGCTATCCTCCATTCTTTTCATTCTTTTTACTTTGTTTTGCTCTTAAGAAGTTATTTCTACCATTTTATCTTCCAGCTCACTGATTTGTTATTCTGCTTCAGATATTCTGCATTGATTGATTCTAGAGTATTTTTAATTTCAATAGTTGTGTTGTCTATATTTATTTTTAAATTATTCTTAGTCTTTATTAATTGATTCTTGCATTTTCTCCATTTTGTTTTCATGGTTTTTGATCATCTTTACTATCATTATTCTGAATGCTTTTTCAGGTAGTTTGCTTATTTCCTCTTCATTTATTTGGAATTTCCATGTTGCTAATTTGTTCCTTCATTTGTGTAGTGTTTCTCTGCCTTTTCATTATTAATGATATATATATTTAACTTAATGTGTTTCAGGTCTCCTTTCCCAGGATTCAAGGTTGAATTCTTTCTTCCTTTTGGTTTCTGTCCTTCTAAGGTTGGTCCATTGGTTTGTGTCAGCTTCACATAGGGTCAGATTTGTGCTGAGTTTTTGTTTGTTTTTCCTTTGATAGGCAAGGCTGAGTGAGGTGGTAATCCTGTCTGCTGATTATTTGCTTTGTATTTTCATTTTTTTGTTGTTGTTTAGATGAGACCTCCTGCATAGGACACTACTGGTGGTTGGGTGATTCCCGGTCTTATATTCAGGTGGTTTCCTTTGTGTAATTTCTCACTGTTTAAGATTAGTTCTAGGGTTAGTTCTCTGGTTGTCTAGGGTCTTGGAGTCAGTACTCCCACTCCAGATGCTCAGGGCTTGATCTCTCTCCAAATTCACCTGAAATGAAAGGACCTTTACTCGAGTTCAAAAAGCAATGCACAAAAACACAATGGCGCAGCGGAAACTCAGTATTGCCTGCCATGTGGACAGGCCTCCTTGGAATGAAACAGATGACTAGAGGGTCTTTTTTTGGCTGTGGTCAGCAGAACTCTGGTGTTTATTAACATTTATTTTTATTTCTATCAGGTATTCAAAACTTACACAATCTCTTCTAACAGAAACAAGACATTTATACAAGTTAGTTCATGGAAATGGGCTTGTGCAGACAGATAAGTCTTCATAAAAGTATTTCTATTTTAATATAAAAAAGAAGAGAGTGTTTGACAGAATAACAACAAAAATAATCATGGGATTTCATAAATTAGAAAGGGATAGATATGAATGACAAATATTCAGGCTCATTTCGAGTCTCCCCTCAGTCTCCTGTGGATATTGCCTCAGCCTAAGAGTATGTCATAACTCAGTGAAGAACGTGGCATAAGTTTTTTGACAGGTTACCAGCAACACTCCACCCCACTTATTTGGGTCTATCATATAGTCAAAACTTTGTGATTTTTGATTGCTGGGAATGACTACAACATGGTCATGACTGAGAGAAAATCACTTACGTTGTAATTAATTCTGCTTAAGTACATGCCTTAGGAAATATTGCAACCTGACAGCTGTCCTTCATCTCTAGTTTTCCTGGTCATTATTTACAATGAAGTCAACCAAGCACTGTTGAAACTGAATACTAGATAGAGGGTGTCCCCTTCCTTTAGCACAAGCTATTTTATACATAATTGTGAAAATGCTAGATTTGCCTTCAGTTCTTTTCTGCCTTCACAATCATATTTGGTATCTCTCTGTACCCTATACTACCTGTTAGCCACCTTGCTACCTAAAATAACTGCCAGGTAATATAGGATTTAATAAACTAATTCAAGTTCCAGCATCAATGTTTCAAAATGGTTAATAATATATAAATATTTTGAATAATGGTCAATATTTTAACCAAAAGAAATACATCTTATATATGTTATTACATTCTTTTTTTCTGAAACTATATTTAAGCAATAGCAACTTTTTCACATCACTTACATCAGCATTTTCCAACTCCAGTGTGCATTTGGGTTCTATCACTTAGAAGGACTTATAAAATACTGATCACGGGGCTCTTCTTGAGAATGATTTGGTACACATGAGAGTAAGGGCTTTGGAGTCTGTGTTTACAAAGAACAGCCAGGATTGAAGGCAGCTGATTAAATCACATATTTGAACAGCAGCAGCTTAGACTGTATGAATTTAAGATTGGTGTGGGTGATTTGATTCGTTTTCTACAGAGTGATTTGATATGAATTTGCTTTATTGCATATTTGGATAAATTCAGGAGATTCTGCATGTTGAATTAATAACAAGTAAGATGAGACGATAGTGGATCATCTCATGTCTATGGTGTTACATGTCTAGTCAATGATTTCACCTTCCATCAATGTCCATAGTTTCTCTATTGAAATAGTTCATTGTCATTATGCTATTGCAGAAAGGTAGATGCCTCTAAATGGCTTAATATATATATATATATTTTTAAGTTTTCAACATGAGAATATCAGATTCTCATATGTGATTTTAGGGAGAAAACATATTGGTAAAAATGCCTATGTACTATTCCTTTAAACTGTGGTTTTATAGTGTTCATTAGACATACGTTTTCAAATAGTGTTGCATATTTGTGTGCTATCCAATCTCTTTATAGAAGATTCACATAGGTATTCACTAGAGATTAATAGGTAGTTAAATTCTGTCCCACCCTCCACTCTCTACCTTAATTCAAGATCTAGTGGAAATTGTGGTTCATTAGACCACAACATGTTTATATAGATGTGTTTATTCTAATCAATGTGTCTGAGAAAAGTCACACATCAAGAAACAGATGGTATCCTGGATTTTAGGCAATCACAGAAGTTTAGGAAATGCTTTATTTAACTTTTGATGTACCTGCTCCTACAAAATCCAAGCAATTTTTGATTGTTTTAATTCTGCTTCACATTTGAGTATTGTGTATTATTCTTTAAGTGTTCAGTTTGTTCTCACTGCTCATCTGTATCATAATCAACTATTTTCTGTAACTAGAGAAATCTCAAAACAGGTGTTTAAAAGTGCTGCTATTTTCCATTTGGCTTCCAAAAGGAGAACAATACAATCATTTCCCTCAGCTTTGGCTCTGCACCAGGGAGAAAGTGCCATAACAGAACAGAAACAATCACTCAGAAAGAAAGTAACATGTATTCTCTCTTCTGGGAAAACTATGGGGCACTTGAAAGATGACATGGTTGTGGGACAAGCACTGCATAAAGGGAATAATCAGAACCCATATTAAAATACATATGCTTAATGACACCATTTTTAAGGGGCCATTATATCTTTTCTTTTTTTATATCAGTCTACAGAAGAGGAAAAAACTCAGGTTATCCAGTATCCCTTGCATTCAACTTTTGTATGAATCTTCAAATATCTGTACTCTTTATTTGATCCCTTCTCAGCTCCAGAATTTCTTTCTCTTTGCTTTCTAATATTCATCCTCAAACTGTTTCCTGATAGTTACTTACTCACTTGCTCTAACTAAAATGGTGTTCTTCTTTGAAGGCACTTATATTCCCAGCAGCTTTCTCAAATTCTGGCTTTTTTTTTTTTTTTCCTTCCACAACCACAACACACCTGAGTCTAGAAATAAGGCAGGTGATCTCCTTCACTCCTTTTCCATGTTTAATTCTCAGCAGTTTGCTAAAACTGTTCTTGCCAAGTACACATTTGTCTTCGTTTTTATAAAATCGAGTATTCTTCATGTTTATGATTAGTTTTTCTTTATTGATTTAAAAAAGGTGAGATTGGACCCAGTAGATGATTCTCTTCTTGGATTTACTTTCTTCACATTGCATTGAGAAAACCACTCTCTCTCCCCCACCTCCCTCCCATGCTGCTACATCATTAGTGAACCCTTATCAGTTTCTCCTGATGATCTCTTCTCTTCTCTTTGACATTTGTTGACATTCCATGGGAATTTACAATTATCCCTGGAGTAATGCTTAGCTTCTTTCTCAAATCCTACATTAGTTCATCATAAGATCCTCTTAGCTTTACTCTCAAATATCTCAATATGGTCTTCAGTGCCACTTCCCTATTCTCACTTTCTCCTACCCAGATCAGCACAATAGGTACAGCCTAGGAAGTTTAATTATTTCTACTTTTATCTCTTGAATAAGTTATGGACTGATTTAGAGAGAAATATTAAATTCTGTGATTGTAAAACCTGAGAAGAATGGATTCTATACAACAGTCTTAATTTTCAACTTTAATATCCAAGAAAGGCATAACTGCTGCCTAGGGTCAGAGACTGGAGAAAACAACAGGCATCTTTAAAAAACTTAGCTGCATCTGAGAAGACCATATATCTGTTCACAATTATCAGAAGAGAAAAAAGAAAAAAAAAAAATATATATATATATATATTTTTAAGTTTTCAACATGAGAATATCAGATTCTCATATGTGATTTTAGGGAGAAAACATATTGGTAAAAATGCCTATGTACTATTCCTTTAAACTGTGGTTTTATAGTGTTCATTAGACATACGTTTTCAAATAGTGTTGCATATTTGTGTGCTATCCAATCTCTTTATAGAAGATTCACATAGGTATTCACTAGAGATTAATAGGTAGTTAAATTCTGTCCCACCCTCCACTCTCTACCTTAATTCAAGATCTAGTGGAAATTGTGGTTCATTAGACCACAACATGTTTATATAGATGTGTTTATTCTAATCAATGTGTCTGAGAAAAGTCACACATCAAGAAACAGATGGTATCCTGGATTTTAGGCAATCACAGAAGTTTAGGAAATGCTTTATTTAACTTTTGATGTACCTGCTCCTACAAAATCCAAGCAATTTTTGATTGTTTTAATTCTGCTTCACATTTGAGTATTGTGTATTATTCTTTAAGTGTTCAGTTTGTTCTCACTGCTCATCTGTATCATAATCAACTATTTTCTGTAACTAGAGAAATCTCAAAACAGGTGTTTAAAAGTGCTGCTATTTTCCATTTGGCTTCCAAAAGGAGAACAATACAATCATTTCCCTCAGCTTTGGCTCTGCACCAGGGAGAAAGTGCCATAACAGAACAGAAACAATCACTCAGAAAGAAAGTAACATGTATTCTCTCTTCTGGGAAAACTATGGGGCACTTGAAAGATGACATGGTTGTGGGACAAGCACTGCATAAAGGGAATAATCCGAACCCATATTAAAATACATATGCTTAATGACACCATTTTTAAGGGGCCATTATATCTTTTCTTTTTTTATATCAGTCTACAGAAGAGGAAAAAACTCAGGTTATCCAGTATCCCTTGCATTCAACTTTTGTATGAATCTTCAAATATCTGTACTCTTTATTTGATCCCTTCTCAGCTCCAGAATTTCTTTCTCTTTGCTTTCTAATATTCATCCTCAAACTGTTTCCTGATAGTTACTTACTCACTTGCTCTAACTAAAATGGTGTTCTTCTTTGAAGGCACTTATATTCACAGCAGCTTTCTCAAATTCTGGCATTTTTTTTTTCCTTCCACAACCACAACACACCTGAGTCTAGAAGTAAGGCAGGTGATCTCCTTCACTCCTTTTCCATGTTTAATTCTCAGCAGTTTGCTAAAACTGTTCTTGCCAAGTACACATTTGTCTTCGTTTTTATAAAATCGAGTATTCTTCATGTTTATGATTAGTTTTTCTTTATTGATTTAAAAAAGGTGAGATTGGACCCAGTAGATGATTCTCTTCTTGGATTTACTTTCTTCACATTGCATTGAGAAAACCACTCTCTCTCCCCCACCTCCCTCCCATGCTGCTACATCATTAGTGAACCCTTATCAGTTTCTCCTGATGATCTCTTCTCTTCTCTTTGACATTTGTTGACATTCCATGGGAATTTACAATTATCCCTGGAGTAATGCTTAGCTTCTTTCTCAAATCCTACATTAGTTCATCATAAGATCCTCTTAGCTTTACTCTCAAATATCTCAATATGGTCTTCAGTGCCACTTCCCTATTCTCACTTTCTCCTACCCAGATCAGCACAATAGGTACAGCCTAGGAAGTTTAGTTATTTCTACTTTTATCTCTTGAATAAGTTATGGACTGATTTAGAGAGAAATATTAAATTCTGTGATTGTAAAACCTGAGAAGAATGGATTCTATACAACAGTCTTAATTTTCAACTTTAATATCCAAGAAAGGCATAACTGCTGCCTAGGGTCAGAGACTGGAGAAAACAACAGGCATCTTTAAAAAACTTAGCTGCATCTGAGAAGACCATATATCTGTTCACAATTATCAGAAGAGAAAAAAGAAAAAAAAAAAAAGCTTTAACTCTCTTCCCCTTTCTGATCATAAGTTATAAGGTCACTAATTACACAGTAAATTTTGAGCTATCATACATCATTTTCTGTACTAGCTTGTATTCCATAGTTCCCATATTTAATAGGAGGGACTATTACATTCAAAATACTGTAAGTGACTATGCCTCTAAAATGCAGAATTTGGAAAGAGTTAGATAATCATAGAACTTGATATTGACTAAATTACAATTCCACCAGAACAATGCCATCAGAAAGGGAGTTATCTTTAAGCTCATAATCTAGTCAGTAATGACAGTAGTTTACTATTTTGATGCTATAAAGCAATGTAGATTGCTGTGCTGCACTGTGCCTAGTCCTTCAGTCATAAAAGAGTCTTTGCAACCCCATGAACTATAGCCTGCCAGATCCCTCAGTCCAATAGGGATTCTCTAGGCAAGAATACTGGAGTGGGTTGCCACGCACTCCTCCAAGGGATTCTTACCTACCCAAGGATAGAATCCAAGTCTTCCACATTGCAGGTGGATTCTTTACCATCTGATTCACAAGGGAAGCCCAAGAACAGGGGAGTGGGTGGCCTATCCCTTCTTCAGGGGGAATTCCAGACCCAGGAATTGAACCAGGGTCTCCTGAATTGCAGATGGATTCACTACCAGCTGAGCTATCTGGGAAGCCCAACGTGAATTGCTAGCAAAAACAAGACTGGGAGTTGACTGTGGCTCAGATCCTAACTCTTTATTGCAAAATTCAGACTTAAACAGAAGAAAGTAGGGGAAACCACTAGACCATTCAGGTAGGACCTAAATAAAATCCAATAAAATTATACAGTGGAAGTGACAAATAGATTCAAGGGATTAGATCTGTTAGACAGAGTATCTGAAGAATTATGGACTAAGGTACCTAACGTACCTGGAGACTGTGATTAAAACCATCCTCAAGAAGAAGAAATGTAGAAAGACAAATGTGTTGTCTGAGGAGACCTTACAAGTAGCTGAGAAAAGAAGAGAAGCAAAAACCAAAGGAGAAAAGGAAAGATACATCCATCTGAATCAACAAAAAGTAAAGTTGCTCATGCCTGACTCTTTGTGACCCCATGGACCATAGCCAACCAGGCTGCTCCATCCATGGAATTTTCTAGGTAAGAGTACTGGAGTGGGTTGCCATTTCCTTCTCCAGGGGAACTTCCTGACCCAAGGATCAAACCTGGGTCTCCCGCATTGTGGGCAGATGCTTTACCCCCTGAGCCACCAGGGAATGCCAACAGTTTGAAAGAATAACAAAGAAAGATAAGAAATGAATTGCCAGTCTATGTTCAATGCAGGATGCAGGATGCTTGGGGCTGGTGTATGGGGATGATCTGGAGGGATGATGTGGGGTGGGAGGTGGGAGGGGGGTTCATGTTTGGGAGTTCGTGTAAAAAAATAAATAAATACC
>SJYX01024771.1:359955-370287 GCA_006410675.1 Oreotragus oreotragus | reverse complement strand
ATAAAAAAAAAAAAAAAAAAAAGATAAGAAAGCCTTCCGAAGTGAGCAATGTAAAGAAATAGAGGAAAACAACAGAATGGGAAAGACTAGAGCTCTCTTCAAAAAAATTAGAGATACGAAGGGAATATCTCATGCAAAGATGGGCACAGTTAAGGACAGAAGTGGTATGGGCATAAAAGAATCAGAAGATATTAAGAAGAGGTGGCAAGAAGATACAGAACTGTACAAGAAAGATCTTCATAACCTAAGTAACCTTGATGGTCTGATCACTCACTTATAGCCAGACATCCTGGAGTGTGAATTCAAGTGGGCCTTAGGAAAGATCACTATGAACAAAGCTAGTGGAGGTGATGGGATTCCAGCTGAGCTATTTCAAATCCTAAATGATGATGCTCTTAAAGTGCTGAGCTTAATATACCAGAGAATTTTGAAAACTCAGTAATGGCCACAGGACTGGAAAAGGGCAGCTTTCATTCCAATCCCAAAGAAAGGCAATGCCAAAGAATGCTCATACTACCACACAATTGCACTCATCTCACACACTAGCAAAGTAATGCTCAAAATTCTCCAAGCCAGGCTTCAACAATAGATAAACCGTGAACTTTCAGACGTTGAATGTGGTTTTAGAAAAGGCAGAGGAATGAGGGTCAAATTGCTATGATCCATTGGATCATAGAAAAATCACGAGAGTTCTAGAAAAATGTTTACTTCTGCTTTATTGACTAAGCCAATGCCTTTGACTGTGTGGATCACAACAAACTGTGGATAATTCTTCAAAAAATGGGAATATCAGACCATCTTACCTGCTTCCTGAAAAGTATGTATGAAGGTCAAGAAGCCACAGTTAGAACCAGACATGGAACAATGGACTGGTTCCAAATAGGGAAAGAAGTACATCAAGGCTATATATCATCACCCTGCTTATTTAACATCTATGCAGAGTACATCATGGGAAATGCCAGGCTGGATGAAGCACAAGCTAGAATCAAAATTGCTGGGAAAAATATCAATATCTTTTATTGATATTTTTGAAATATCAAGATATGCAGATGATGCCATCCTTTTGGCAGAAAGTGAAGAGGAAATAAAGTGTCTCTTGATGAAAGTGAAAGAGAAGAGGGAAAAAGCTTGCTTAAAACTCAAAATTCAGGAAATGAAAACCATGGCATCTGATCCCATCACTTCATGGCAAATAGATTTGAAAACAATGGAAATAATGACAAACTTTTTATTTTGGGGGGCTCTAAGTCACTGCAGATGGTGACTAAAGCCATGAAATTAAAAGATACTTACTCCTTGGAGGAAAAGCTATGACCAACGTAGACAGCATATTAAAAAGTAGAGACATTACTTTCCCCACAAAGATCTGTCTAGTCAAATCTATGTTGTCATATAGGGATATGAGAGTTGCTCCTTATATAAAGGCTGAGTGCCAAAGAATTCATGTTTTTGAACTGTGATATTGGAGAAGACCCTAGAGTCTCTTGTACTGCAAGGAGATCAACCCAATCAATCCTAAGGGGAATCAATCGGAAATGCTCATTGGTGGGACTGATGCTGAAGCTGAAGCTCCAATTCTTTGGCCATCTGATGCGTAGAGCTGACTCATTAGAAAGGACCCTGAGGCTGGAAAGATTGAAGGTAATAAAATATTGGATGACAGAGTATGAGATTTTTGGATGGCATCACCAACTAGATGGACATGTTTGAGCAAGTTCCAGGAGTTAGTGATGTAAGGAAGCCTTGTGTGCTGCAGTACATCAGGTTGCAAAGAGTCGGATACGACTGAGAGATAGAACTGAACTGATAATAACTGAAACTCTCTATAGAGCTTATAGACAACACATTGATAATAAACTTTCACTCATTTAAATTGTAACTCCATGAATGTTTGGGAGTTCGTGTACATCCGTGGCAGATTCATGTCAATGTATGTCAAGACCAGTAGAGTACTGTAAAGTAAAATAAAATTAAATTAAAAAAAAAGAAAGTACTAACAGTTTGATATGCTTTCCTATATACATTTGTCTCTTCTTGAAAAAAAAAAAGAATTAAAAACTATAAATGTACAAGCTAAGCTTTCTTGAAAATTAAAAATCAAATCATGTTAAAATACCACTATAAAGATTGATTTTTTAAATTAACAACAAACCATAGATATGTCTCTGATACATCCATAAAGATCTAACCCACTTTTAAAATCTTCTATACTATTTTCTATTATGAATGGATTATATATTATTTAATCATTCTTGTATTACAGAACATTCAGGTTTTTCCAGGCATTTGGATCTTCAAAAATTCTGTTAATAGAGCTTACCTGGTGGTTCAGTGGTAAAGAATCTGCCTGCCAATGCAGGAAACACAGGTTCAATCCCTGGTACAGGAATATTCCACACACCCCAGAGCAACTAAGCCTGTGTACCACAACTATTGAAATTGTAGTCTAGAGCCTGGGAGCTGCAACTACTGAACTCACATGTTGCACCTACTGAAGTCCAAGTGTCCTAGATTCAGTGCCCTACAGAACAGAAGCCATTGCAATGAGAATATCATGCACCACAACTGGAGAGTTGCCCCTACTCACCACAACTAGAGAAAAGCCCATACAGCAAACAAAGCTCAACACAGCCAAAAATAAAGAAATGCAATTAAAAAATAATCCTTTTATAAATATATATAGATGAGTAAAGTTGATAGATGTATAGAGTAGATAAGATTAAATATTAATATAGATATTTTCTTAGCTTCTTATCTGTAACAGCCTCTATTTGAATTTATGCAAAATATTGAATAGATTTTCATGTTCATATTTTCATTGCATTAATTTGACTATAGCTAAACTTTTTCCATTCATAGTATAACTTAATTGTTTAAACTGAGACCATCAGCAGCAGTTTTACTTAAACTTTATTTCTAATAAAATACACTGATAAAATCACCTTAATATAAAAAAAAAATAATAGGCAAAAATGTTAATCTGCTATCACTCCCCTGAAAGTGTTTGGTATTTTAATGTGAAACGTCTACTTTGCATTATAGACATCAACACATTTAACTAAAATATAAGTGGCTATTCAGCTGGCAAAGTTCCTAAATAATGTAGTTTTCAAAACAGCAGAAATCAGCAAAGAAAATTTAGTTGAAATTCATTTTAAACTTTAAATCATTTCTTGAGGACAAGGAAATCAGGGTGAAGACAATTTAATCCATGGAAAGTATCTTTAAAACTTTTCTCAAAATCTTACCCACTCGATTTTCTCTACATTTTGAAGCTTTTCCCCTCAGAGTTCAACAGCCATACAAAAAGTCTGTTATACAGTTCATGAAGCTTTTTTCTTTCATTTCAGATCATTTTTTTCAAACCCTATAATTTCTATCCTATTCTGAAGCAGGTTCCCCTCTTTGTTTCTTTTTCTTATTGTTCCTAATCAGTTACACAAAATACCTAAGAATATGTTGAGGAAGAAAACAGATGCTGAGAGCATGCACAGGTCAATAATTTTTTTTTCCAGTCATATTGATCTTAGAAGTCTTTAGTTGTTAGTTATTCTGAAGATTTTCTTATGATGGTTGATTTTATTAGAAGGGTAATTTTGTATAGGAGGGTGATCACCTCAAAAGTGATTCAGTTATTATATTCAAGTATTTTTCATGTAAGCTCTTCTTAAGTAGAGAGATGTATTAAATTTTCTTACAAATTAAAGAAACATCATAAACATATTTCTTTATTTAATAAACATGTTTCCATAGTCTAATATCAGTAACACAATATAGTATAGATATTATGACAGAAATTTTTTCAGATGCTTATATATGGTGGAACAATTAGCACATCAATTAATTAGTGCTTTTGCTTTATGATTCAATCATAAAAATTAACATTTAAATATTATTTATTTATGAATACAGATATGAAAATGTTACTCTTGATGAAAGGTTGGTAAAAAGTTAAACATTTTCTCATATATGACAGACAAAAATGACTAATAAATCTAGAGTCATTTGTTCCAATAAATAGACTAATTAATTGACATGCTTGAAACTAATTAATAATAGGTTAGTAAATCAACAGTTTAAAAATATCTACTTAAACATAGTCATACACAATCATGATGCAGCCATTTTGTCATTAGATGTAAAAGTTATACCTGACCATTATCTTAACAAAGTCTTCTCTTTATATATATCTTTAATCTTCTGTGAAAGTGAAAGTGAAAGTGAAGTCGCTCAGTCGTGTCCGACTCTTTGCAACCCTATGGACTGTAGCCCAACAGGCTTCTCTGTCCATGGGATTTTCCAGGCAAGAATACTGGAATGGATTGCCATTTCCTTCCCCAGGGGATCTTCCCAACCCAGAGATCGAATCCGGGTCTCCTCTGTAAAAAGCATTAAATATTTTTGAAAAGTTAGTAGATGGGCCAATTATAATATTAAATAAGGTTTCAAAAATATTTCCAACCCTTAGATTGGATATAATAAAACTTACATTATTCTCTCGAGTGTAGGTTCAAATACAATTACAGAACAAAATAGAAATAGATTTTATTCATTTCATTAATTTTTAAGGAAATTTAATTTGTAAATTAGTTATTTAATTAATATTGATTAATTGGAACTTCTTTGATAAATGAGACACTCTTACAAAAATATTGATCCTGAATGAAATAAAAGATTATTGAATGAGTTATGATTGATGAAGGTGATCCTTCCTTAGAAACTCAATAGTTTTCTGTTCTTAGGTAATTCATTTTATTTTAAATGGAATTTTGGGCTTTACAGGTAAAGTATGGAGCAAGAATACAGTCAATAAGCCAAGGTATTAGAAAATGCAATTACATAGCTACTTATTGAATATCCGTCTTTAAGGCTCTCTACTAGGCATATTTCAATCCTGAAAGATGATGCTGTGAAAGTGCTGCACTCAATAGGCCAGTAAATTTGGAAAACTCAGGACTGGAAAAGGACAGTTTTTATTCCAATCCCAAAGAAAGACAATGCCAAAGAATGTTCAAACTAATGCACAATTGCACTCTTCTCACATGCTAGCAAAGTAATGCTCAAAATTCTCCAAGCCAGGCTTCAGCAATACGTGAACCATGAACTTTCAGATGTTCAAGCTGGTTTTAGAAAAGGCAGAGGAACCAGAGATCAAATTGCCAACATCCGCTGGATCATGGAAAAAGCAAGAGAGTTCCAGAAAAACATCTATTTCTGCTTTATTGACTATGCCAAAGCCTTTGACTGTGTGGATCACAATAAACTGTGGAAAATTCTGAAAGAGATGGGAATACCAGACCACCTGACCTGCCTCTTGAGAAATCTGTATGCAGGTCAGGAAGCAACAGTTAGAACTGGACATGGAACAACAGACTGGTTCCAAATAGGAAAAGGAGTACGTCAAGGCTGTATATTGTCACCCTGCTTATTTAACTTCTATGCAGAGTACATCATGAGAAACGCTGGACTGGAAGAAACACAAGCTGGAATCAAGATTGCCGGGAGAAATATCAATAACCTCAGATATGCAGATGACACCACCCTTATGGCAGAAAGTGAAGAGGAGCTAAAAAGCCTCTTGATGAAAGTGAAAGAGGAGAGTGAAAAAGTTGGCTTAAAGCTCAACATTCAGAAAACGAAGATCATGGCATCCGGTCCCATCACTTCATGGGAAATAGATGGGGAAACAGTGGAAACAGTGTCAGACTTTATTTTTTTGGGCTCCAAAATCACTGCAGATGGTGACTGCAGCCATGAAATTAAAAGACGCTTACTCCTTGGAAGAAAAGTTATGACCAACCTGGATAGTATATTCAAAAGCAGAGACATTACTTTGCCGACTAAGGTCCGCCTAGTCAAGGCTATGGTTTTTCCTGTGGTCATGTATGGATGTGAAAGTTGGACTGTGAAGAAAGCTGAGCGCCGAAGAATCGATGCTTTTGAACTGTGGTGTTGGAGAAGACTCTTGAGAGTCCCTTGGACTGCAAGGAGATCCAACCAGTCCATTCTAAAGATCAGCCCTGGGATTTCTTTGGAAGGAATGATGCTAAAGCTGAAACTCCAGTACTTTGGCCACCTCATGTGAAGAGTTGACTCATTGGAAAAGACTCTGATGCTGGGAGGGATTGGGGGCAGGAGGAGAAGGGGATGACAGAGGATGAGATGGCTGGATGGCATCACGGACTGGATGGATGTGAGTCTGAGTGAACTCTGAGAGATGGTGATGGACAGGGAGGCCTGGTGTGCTACGATTCATGAGATTGCAAAGAGTCGGACACGACTGAGCGGCTGAACTGAACTGAACTGAACTAGGCACATCACAATCTTTTGACAAAATGCTAGGTAAAGGAAGGCCTAAATTGAACCTTTTTTAAAAGACAAATTATTTTTAATTAGAGGATAATTGCTTACAATACTGTATTGGTTTCTGCCATATATCAACATGAATCAGTCATTGGCAAACTTATGTCCTCTCCCTCTTGAACTGATAACCTTTGAAAATTGTTGCTATGCCATCCGAAAAGCCCTTTCTCAAAGGAATAACAGGGAATCCAACATGTAGATAATAAAGACAACATTTCTGTTTGTTATACATTTGTAAATTTTCTGTTGTTTAACATGGTGAAGCAAATAGTTTTCTTCTCCCATTTTAGGGTCCCTGTCTGGCCTGAAAATTAAACCAACAAAGAGAGGTTAAACAGGAAAATATTTTTTTAAAAAATCAATATAAATTTTATATAGTACGGAAGCTTTTGGGAAATAGAGACCCAAAGAAACAATAAAACCTGGGTATTTTAATGCTAGGTTTGACAAAGAATCATCAGTCATGAAGAATTACAATAGGGCAAAGAGTATGAGGTAGGTGAAGTCAATGGGAACTTAGTGTGGGCTGTTTGTTCACTTTTCTCAGTATCCTTTTGTCTCCAGAGATAATGATTCTCCTCTCATCTTCTTATACAGAGTGCATAAATCACATGAGGGCCTTATGATCTACTTCAGAAGAGAAGAGCAGAATGAAAGTTAGAATTCTCTTCCGTCTCAGACTTCCCAGGTTGTCCAGTGCTCCCAACGCAGGAGACCTGGGTTTGATCCCTAGTCAGGAAACTAGATCCCTCAAGCTGCAACAGTTCACATGCCACAACTAAGGATTCCACATGCTGCAACTAAGACCTGACACAGTCAAATTAAATAAATATATATATTTAAAAAATAATGACTTTCCTTCTTCTGCCATTTTTTTTTCAGATTCTTTCAGCTGAAAATATTCAATATTTCAAGCTGCTGTTTTTTGGTGGCATGTCCAAAATCCCATCACTAGGTACTGGATATGATTCCAGCAATGTGACCTAATTTATCCCATAACACTTTGTTTCTTTCTATAAGAGATTCTATCATAAGCCATTTATTCCTTAATATAATTTAGAAAAGCACTGGAGGTGATATGTGGTTGATGTGACCATTGTGGTTAAGTGGTATTAAGAAGCAACATGAATAAAATACAACCACTAAACCCTCACTGTGGAGTATGGCACAATAGTTCATCTTTGGGTTTTATGCCACCTGTCAGCATTTACTTTATTCATTGTAGCTTGTGTTACCCATTAAAGCATCATTAAAATAAATTCTATGAAAAAGCACACTCATCTTTGCCTCTGATTACAAAGAGTGAAGACTGTATTTCAACGCAGATTTTAAATATTTGTATCATAATTGGACACAAGCTGCTCTGAACATCTGCTTGTTATCAAGAACAAGAATGACGTATCTCTTGCTCTAGATTTGTTTAATGGACAAATTCAGAAATGATGCCTACAATATGCTGAGACTTTGAGCCAGACCCTTCATTTTTTACAAGAATGAGTTGCAGGAATTTAAGTGAGAAAAAAGATGCTGCCTCCAGCAGATATAGACAGTTTCATTCCACAAAGTTATCATTCATGAAAAACATTTTATTTAGAATCTCTTAGTCTAAGGTATAACATTTTATAATTAAAATTTTGTTGGCCTAAATACCCAGGTGCATAACAACTCGTTATTCATATCTTCTGAATCCATTAAAGTTTTCAGTAGTAGTAATCTATCCTTGTTTATTTTTTATCAATTTTCCCAATATCTCAAGCATTTGTTTTTCATTAGTTTAATAAGTCATCCCTTGTTACTTAAGATGCATACTAATCAAAAATGTCTTTAAAAACCCTAACTGTATATTACACAAAGATTTACTCCATCACCTGTTGTTGATTTAGAATTTGTTAAGCAAAACCTTTTAAACTATAAACAAATTAATTCATTACTTTATTCAAAACATATTTGTTGAACATTTATTACGTATCTGACAAACATGTTTGGCATGAGAGAGTCTGTGCTGAGCAAAGAGATATGAACCTGTTTCTACAAGGAAAAGAAAAAAAATTAATTGAGTAATCACTAAATGATATATAACACCATCTGCTATGTATTATGAAGGAAAGAGCTCAGTCCTATGAGATTACTGACTTAAACTTGGAGGTCATGAAAGAAAACTCTGCATGATTAAAACTTAAGCTGAGGTCTGAAGGATGTTAGAAAAAGAGAAGGAAAAAGACTAGAGGTGGTGCAGGAATTTTTCAAATGCAGAACAACATAGGCAACAATTATATGGTAGAAAAGAGCTCACCACCCTATAGGAATGAAAAACAGGCCCATGTGGCTGGAGCATGTGGTGCCAAGAGGGAAATGTTGTGAGAAGAGAGTGGAGAAGTAAATAAGGGCTATGTTAAACTATAGTCACATTGAAGATACAAGTCTTAATATTTCAGGCCATAGAGATTATTGGTTTAAAAAGGGATATAATTTTATATTTAAACTTTGATAATATATGGATTTCCCTCATAGTTCAGTTGGTAAAGTTTCTGCCTACAATGCAGGAGTTCAGTTCAGTTCAGTTCAGTTCAGTCACTCAGTCATGTCCGACTCTTTGTGACCCCATGAATCACAGCACGCCAGGCCTCCCTGTCCATCACCACCTCCTGGAGTTTACTCAAACTCATGTCCATAGAGTTGATAATGCCATCCAGCCATCTCATCCTCTGTCGCTCCTTTCTCCTCTTGCATCCAATACCTCCCAGCATCAGAGTCCTTTCCAATGAGTCAACTCTTCACATCAGGTGGTCAAAATATTGGAGTTTCAGCTTTAGCATCAGTCCTTCCAATGAACATCAAGGATTGATCTTTAGAATGGACTGCTTGGATCTCCTTGCAGTCCAAGGGACTCTCAAGAATCTTCCCCAACACCACAGTTCAAAAACATCAATTCTTCGTTGTTCAGCTTTCTTCACAGTCCAACTCTCACATCCATACATGACCACTGGAAAAACCACAGCCTTAACTAGATGGACCTTTGTTGGCTAAGTAATGTCTCTACTTTTTAATACGTTATCTAGGTTGGTCATAACTTTCCTTCCAAGGAGTAAGCGTCTTTTAATTTCATGGCTGCAGTCACCATCTGCAGTGATTTTGGAGCCCAAAAACATGAAGTCAGACACTGCTTCCACTGTTTCCCCATCTACTTCCCATAAAGTGATGGGACCAGATGACATGATCTTAGTTTTCTTAAGGTTGAGTTTTAAGCCAAACTTTGCACTCTCCTCCTTCATTTTCTCAAGAGACTTTTTAATTTCCTCTTCACTTTCTGCCATAAGGGTGGTGTCATCTGCATATCTGAGGTTATTCATATTTCTCCTGGCAATCTTGATTCCAGCTTGTGCTTCTTCCAGCCCGGTGTTTCTCATGACGTACACAGCATATAAGTTAAATAAGCAGGGTGACAATATACAGCCTTGACGTACTCTTTTTCCTATTTGGAACCAGTCTGTTGTTCCATGTCCAGTTCTAACTGTTGCTTCCTCTCCTGAATATAGGTTTCTCAAGAGGCCAATCAGGTGGTCTGGTATTCCCATCTCTTTCAGAATTTTCCACAGTTTATTGTGACACACACAGTCAAAGGCTCTGGCATAGTCAATAAAGCAGAAATAGATGTTTTTCTGGAACTCTCTTGCTTTTTCCATGATCTACCAGGTGTTGGCAATTTGATCTCTGGTTCCTCTGCTTTTTCTAAAACCAGCTTGAACATCTGGAAGTTCACGGTTTATGTACTGCTGAAGCCTGGCTTGGAGAGTTTTGAGCATTACTTAACTAGCATGTGAGATGAGTGCAATTGTGCAGTAGTTTGGGCATTTTTTGGCATTGCCTTGCTTTGAAATTGGAATGAAAATTGACCTTTTCCAGTCCTGTGGTCACTGCTGAGTTTTCCAAATGTGCTGGCATATTGAGTGCAGCACTTTCACTTCATCA
>SJYX01024771.1:336380-358090 GCA_006410675.1 Oreotragus oreotragus | reverse complement strand
CGAGCCCATCTTTGCATGAAATGTTCCCTTGGTATCTCTAATTTTCTTCAAGAGATCTCTAGTCTTTCCCATTCTGCTGTTTTTCTCTATTTCTTTGCATTGAGCCTGAAGAAGGCTTTCTTATCTCTTCTTGCTATTCTTTGGAACTCTGCATTCAGATGCTTATATCTTTCCTTTTCTCCTTTGCTTTTCGCCTCTCTTCTTTTCACAGCTATTTGTAAGGCCTCCCCAGACAGCCATTTTGCTTTTTTGCATTTCTTTTCCATGGGGATGGTATTGATCCCTGTCTCCTGTACAGTGTCATGAACCTCCATCCATATTTCATCAGGCACTCTATTTATCAGGTCTAGTCCCTTAAATCTATTTCCCACTTCCACTGTATAATCATAAGGGATTTGATTTAGGTCATACCGGAATGGTCTAGTGGTTTCTCCTACTTTCTTCAATTTAAGTCCGAATTTGGCCATAGGGAGTTCATGATCTAAGCCACAGTCAGCTCCTGGCCTTGTTTTTGCTGACTGTATAGAGCTTCTCCATCTTTGGCTGCAAAAAAAATTATAATCAATCTGATTTCGGTGTTGACCATCTGGTGATGTCCATGTGTAGAATCTTCTTTTGTGTTGTTGGAAGAGAGTGTTTGCTATGCCCTGTGAATTCTCTTGGCAAATTTCTATTAACCTTTGACCTGCTTCATTCTGTACTCCAAGGCCAAATTTGCCTGTTACTCCAGGTGTTTCTTGACATCCTACTTTTGCATTCCAGTCCCCTATAATGAAATGGACATCTTTTTGGGTGTTAGTTCTAAAAGATCTTCTAAGTCTTCATGGAACCATTCAGTTTCAGCTTCTTCAGTGTTACTGGTTGGGGCATAGACTTGGATTACTGTGATATTGAATGATTTGCCTTGGAAACGAACAGAGATCATTCTGTCGTTTTTGAGATTGCACCCAAGTACTGCATTTCATACTCTTTTGTTGACCATGATGGCTACTCCCTTTCCTAAGGGATTCCTGCCCACAGTAGTAGATATAATGGTCATCTGAGTTAAATTCACCCATTCCAGTCCATTTCAGTTCGCTGATTCTTAGAATGTCAACGTTCACCCTTACCATCTCCTGTTTGACCACTTGCAATTTGCCTGGATTCATGGACCTAATGTTCCAGGTTCCTATGCAATATTGCTCTTCACAGCATTGGACCTTGCTTCTATCACCAGTCACATCCACAACTGGGTATTGTTTTTGCTTTGACTCCATCCTTTCGTTCTTTCTGGAGTATTTCTCCACTGATCTCCAGTAGCATATGGGGCACCTACCAACCTGGGGAGTTCATTTTTTAGTTTACTATCATTTTGCTTTTTCATACTGTTCATGGGGTTCTCAAGGCAAGAATACTGAAGTGGTTTGCCATTCTTTCTCCAGTGGACTACATTCTGTCAGATGTCTGAGAATGCAGGAGACTGGGTTCAATTCCTTGGTTGGGAAATTTCCATGGAGAAGGAAATGAAAACCCACTGCAGTATTCTTGCCTGGAGAATCCATTTACAGAGGAGTATGACAGGCTAAAATGTGTGGGGTGAAAAGAGTTGGACACCACTTAGCGACTAAACTACTACTCCGTTCAGTTCCAGAGAAGGCAATGGCAACCACTCCAGTGTTCTTGCCTGGAAAATCCCATGGGTGGAGGAGCCTGGTAGGCTGCACTCTATTGGGTCTTGAAGAGTTGGACAGGACTGAGCAACTTCACTTTCACTTTTCACTTTCATGCATTGGAGAAGGAAATGGCAACCCACTCCACTGTTCTTGCCTGGAGAATCCCAGGGACTGGGGAGCTTGGTGAGCTGCCATCTATAGGGTTGCACAGAGTCAGACACGACTGAAGCGACTTAGCAGCAGCAGCAGCAGCAGCAGTTCAGTTCAGTCACTCAGTCTGACTCTTGTGCATTACTGATAAGAATGTAAAATGGCGCAGCCACTGGAAAACAGTTTGATACCTCAAAAAGTATCAAGCAGTTCAGTTCAACCACTCATTCTGTCCTACTCTTTGTGACCCCATATACTGCAGTACCCCAGGCTTCCCTGTCAATCACCAACTCCCCCACCTTGCTCAAACTCATGTCCATTGAGTCAGTGATCCCATCCAACCACCTCATCCTCTGTCATCCCCTTCTCCTGCCTTCAATCTTTCCCAGCATCAGGGTATTTTCCAAGAAGTCAGTTCTTCACATCAGGTGGACAAAGCATTGCAGCTTCAACTTCAGAGTCAGTCCTTCCAATGAACATTTAGGACTGATTTCCTTTAGGATTGATTGGTTTGATTTCCTTGCAGTCCATGGGACTCTCAAGAGTTTTATCCAACACCACAGTTCAAAAGCATCAATTATTCACCGCTCAGCTCTCTTTATAGTCCAACTTTCACATCCATACATGACCATTCAAAAAACCATACCTATGGCTAGATGGACTTTTGTTGGGAAAGTAATGTCTCTGCTTTTGAATATGTTGCCTAGTTGGTCATAGCTTTTCCTTCCAAGGAGCAAGCATAGTTTAATTTGATGGCTGCCATCACCATCTGCAGTGATTTTGGAGCCTCCCAAATTAAAATCTGTCACCTTTTCCATTGTTTCCCCATCTACTTGCCATGAAGTAATGGGACTGGATGCCATAATCTTCACTTTTTGAATGCTGAGTTTTAAGCTAGCTTGCCTGTGAGTGTCCCAGACTTGCCTGTGAATGTTTTCTTGGGTTCCAAAATCACTGCATATGGTAATTACAGCCATGAAATTAAAAGACACTTGCTCCTTGAAAGAAAAGTTATCACCAACCTAGAAGGAATATTAAAAAGCAGAAACATTGCTTTGCCAACAAAGTTCCGTCTAGTCAAAGCTCTGGTTTTTCCAGTAGTCGTATATGGATGTGAGAGTTGGAATATAAAGAAAGAATTGAGTGCCGAAGAATTGATGCTTTTGAACTGTGGTGCTGGAGAAGACTCTTGAGAGTCACTTGGACATCAAAGAGATCCAACCAGTCCGTCCTAAAGGGAATCAGTCTTGAATATTCATTGGAAGGACTGATGCTGAAACTGAATTTCCAATACTTGGCTACCTGATGTGAAGAATTGACTCAGCTGAAAAGAACCTGATGCTGGGAAAGATTGGAGGCAGGAGGAGAAGGGGACAACAGAGGATGAGATAGTTGGATGGTATCACTGACTCAATGGACATGAGTTTGAATAAACTCTGGGAGTTGGTCATGGACAGGGAGGCCTGCCGTGCTGCAGTCCATAGGATCACAAAGAGTCAGAAATGACTGAGTGACTATTTTGAACTGAACTGAACTTTGCACAGTCTCAGTATTGAGGCTGTATAGTATCTGATTTTTGGGTCTCAAAGTATTATGATCCATATATACTCTTGAGTTTAGCAGATTATAAATTTAGCATCCTTGTGGTCTTACAGTTTCAAAGTCCAATTTATTCGTATTCTCCCTGACTGAAGGTAGATAAAATTAATTTTGCAATGTTTGTTTAAATGGCTCTCCTGGAGTAAAAGGCCTGAACTCTGTTTAAATCTTTGAAAAGTGAGGTAAGTTGTCTAACTGAAGCTGCAGTGGAGACTAAACCCAACTCAAACTTCAATATTATCAAAGATAATAACCCAGTAGAGGCAGAAGAAATTGAGAACTGAGCTGAAATTCAAAGAGCTTTTCCTCTTGGTGTTTATATTTTCTTGGTGTTTATATTTTAAAGCCTTGCTTAAACTTCCACTTAGCCTCAAACAAGACGGACTCCTAATTGACACAACATAACCAGTCGAGTGTTGACACATACAAATATGTGCACTCATATATTTGTGTGTACATATATAGGTACACATATAGTATATATAATATATATATGACTTAAAACTCATTATTATATAAACTAAGATTATGGCGTCTAGTTCCATAAATTCATGGCAAATAGATTGGGAAAAAATATTAAGCAATGACAGACTGTGTCTTCTAAAGCTCTAAAATCACTGCAGATAGTGACTGTAGCCAGGAAATTTGAGGACACTTGCTTCTTGGAAAGAAAGTTATGATAAACCTCGATTGCATATTAAAAACACAGACATAACTTTGCTGACAAAGTCCATATACTCAAAACTATGATTTTTCCAGTAGTCATGTACAAATGTAAGAGGTGGACCATAAAGAAGACAGAATGCTGAAGAATTCATGCTTTCAAACTGTGTTGCTGGAGCAGACTCTAAAGACCCTTGGACTGCAAGGAAGTCAAACCAGTCAATTCTAAAGGAAATCAACCCTGAATACTCACTGGAAGGACTGATGCTGAAGCTGAAACTTCAATACTTTGGCAACTTAATGTGAAGAGCCAACTCATTGGAAAAGACCCTGATGCTGGGAAAGACTGAAGGCAGGAGGAGAAGGGGACAACAAAGGGTGAGATGGTCGAATGGCATGACCAATTCAATGGACATGAACTTGGGCAATCCCCAGGACCTGGCAAGGGACAGGAAGGCCTGGTGTGCTGCATTCTATGGAGTCACAAAGAGTGGGGCACAACTTAGCGACTAAACAAAAGCAATATGTATAATTGCTTGTGATCTGTAGTAAAAATAAAGTTCAACCAGAGACATAGATATATCTATTATTTTAATTTTGCAAAATTATTATCCCCTGGCTTCCACAAGGCATTCTCCTGACTAAAACTGTACTCTGATATTTGGGAATTGGCATGGGCTGTGAACCAATGTCCAGCAGAAGGCAATGGCAACCCACTCCAGTACTCTTGCCTGGAAAATCCCATGGATGAAGGAGCCTAGTAGGCTGCAATCCATGGAGTCGTGAAGAGCTGGACACGACTGAGTGACTTCACTTTTCACTTTCATGCATTGGAGAAGGAAATGGCAACCCATTCCAGTGATCTTGCCTGGAGAACCCCAGGATGGCGGAGCCTGGTGGTCTGCTATCTGTGGGGTCGCACAGAGTCAGACACGACTGAAGCGACTTAGCAGCAGCAACAGCAGCAGAACCAATGTCCAGTTGTCTATTCCCAGTACACATTCATATTTGTCTGTGGACTTTGACAAATTTCCTTGGTGGCTCAGATGGTAAAATGTCTGCCTACAATGCATGAAACCAAGGTTCGATCCCTGAGTCAGGAAGATCCTCTGGAGAAGGAAATGACAACTCACTACAGTACTCTTGCATGTAAAATCCCATGGACAGAGTAGCATGGTAGACTACACCCCATGGGGTCACAAAGAGTTGGACACAACTGAGTGACTTACTTTCACTTTGACCAATTTAGTGAATATTGGTGGGAAATTAAAAAATACATTTATGGCACTTTAAAAAGTTTTGTTTTCAAGATATTTCCCATCATTCCAGGGGCCAATTCTGTAAAATGATTCTGATAAATAATTAGATCCAGGTCTTTGATTATCCACTGTAGTGACTCAGTTCAGAACTCGGTTCAAAGTTAACTTCAATTTCATACTTTCAGTTTTACCATCAAGCAACCCCTTAGTAGGTTTATCATATCTATTTCACTCTTAGTAAAAACATAATCAATTCAGTTCAGTTCAGTCGCTCAGTCGTGTCTGACTCTGCGATCCCATGAAACACAGCACACCAGGTCTCCCTGTCCATCACCAACTCCCGGATTCCACCCAACCCATGTCAATCGAGTAGGTGATGACATCCAACCATCTTATCCTCTGTATTCCCCTTCTCCTCATGCCCTCAATATTTCCCAGCATTAAGGTTTTTTCAAATTAGCAGCAGAACCAATGTCCAGTTGTCTATTCCCAGTACACATTCATATTTGTCTGTGGACTTTGACAAATTTCCTTGGTGGCTCAGATGGTAAAATGTCTGCCTACAATGCATGAAACCAAGGTTCGATCCCTGAGTCAGGAAGATCCTCTGGAGAAGGAAATGACAACTCACTACAGTACTCTTGCATGTAAAATCCCATGGACAGAGTAGCATGGTAGACTACACCCCATGGGGTCACAAAGAGTTGGACACAACTGAGTGACTTACTTTCACTTTGACCAATTTAGTGAATATTGGTGGGAAATTAAAAAATACATTTATGGCACTTTAAAAAGTTTTGTTTTCAAGATATTTCCCATCATTCCAGGGGCCAATTCTGTAAAATGATTCTGATAAATAATTAGATCCAGGTCTTTGATTATCCACTGTAGTGACTCAGTTCAGAACTCGGTTCAAAGTTAACTTCAATTTCATACTTTCAGTTTTACCATCAAGCAACCCCTTAGTAGGTTTATCATATCTATTTCACTCTTAGTAAAAACATAATCAATTCAGTTCAGTTCAGTCGCTCAGTCGTGTCTGACTCTGCGATCCCATGAAACACAGCACACCAGGTCTCCCTGTCCATCACCAACTCCCGGATTCCACCCAACCCATGTCAATCGAGTAGGTGATGACATCCAACCATCTTATCCTCTGTATTCCCCTTCTCCTCATGCCCTCAATATTTCCCAGCATTAAGGTTTTTTCAAATAAGTCAGCTCTTCGCATCAAGTGGCCAAAATATTGGTCTCAGCTTCAACATCAGTAGTTCCAATGAACACCCAGGACTGATCTCCTTCAGGATGGACTGGTTGGATCTCCTTGCAGTCCAAGGGACTCTTAAAACTCATTATTATATAAACTAAGATTATGGCGTCTAGTTCCATAAATTCATGGCAAATAGATTGGGAAAAAATATTAAGCAATGACAGACTGTGTCTTCTAAAGCTCTAAAATCACTGCAGATAGTGACTGTAGCCAGGAAATTTGAGGACACTTGCTTCTTGGAAAGAAAGTTATGATAAACCTCGATAGCATATTAAAAACACAGACATCACTTTGCTGACAAAGTCCATATACTCAAAACTATGATTTTTCCAGTAGTCATGTACAAATGTAAGAGGTGGACCATAAAGAAGACAGAATGCTGAAGAATTCATGCTTTCAAACTGTGTTGCTGGAGCAGACTCTAAAGACCCTTGGACTGCAAGGAAGTCAAACCAGTCAATTCTAAAGGAAATCAACCCTGAATACTCACTGGAAGGACTGATGCTGAAGCTGAAACTTCAATACTTTGGCAACTTAATGTGAAGAGCCAACTCATTGGAAAAGACCCTGATGCTGGGAAAGACTGAAGGCAGGAGGAGAAGGGGACAACAAAGGGTGAGATGGTCGAATGGCATGACCAATTCAATGGACATGAACTTGGGCAATCCCCAGGACATAGCAAGGGACAGGAAGGCCTGGTGTGCTGCATTCTATGGAGTCACAAAGAGTGGGGCACAACTTAGCGACTAAACAAAAGCAATATGTATAATTGCTTGTGATCTGTAGTAAAAATAAAGTTCAACCAGAGACATAGATATATCTATTATTTTAATTTTGCAAAATTATTATCCCCTGGCTTCCACAAGGCATTCTCCTGACTAAAACTGTACTCTGATATTTGGGAATTGGCATGGGCTGTGAACCAATGTCCAGCAGAAGGCAATGGCAACCCACTCCAGTACTCTTGCCTGGAAAATCCCATGGATGAAGGAGCCTAGTAGGCTACAATCCATGGAGTTGTGAAGAGCTGGACACGACTGAGTGACTTCACTTTTCACTTTCATGCATTGGAGAAGGAAATGGCAACCCATTCCAGTGATCTTGCCTGAAGAACCCCAGGATGGCGGAGCCTGGTGGTCTGCCATCTGTGGGGTCGCACAGAGTCAGACACGACTGAAGCGACTTAGCAGCAGCAATAGCAGCAGAACCAATGTCCAGTTGTCTATTCCCAGTACACATTCATATTTGTCTGTGGACTTTGACAAATTTCCTTGGTGGCTCAGATGGTAAAATGTCTGCCTACAATGCAGGAAACCAAGGTTCGATCCCTGAGTCAGGAAGATCCTCTGGAGAAGGAAATGACAACTCACTACAGTACTCTTGCATGTAAAATCCCATGGACAGAGTAGCATGGTAGACTACACCCCATGGGGTCACAAAGAGTTGGACACAACTGAGTGACTTACTTTCACTTTGACCAATTTAGTGAATATTGGTGGGAAATTAAAAAATACATTTATGGCACTTTAAAAAGTTTTGTTTTCAAGATATTTCCCATCATTCCAGGGGCCAATTCTGTAAAATGATTCTGATAAATAATTAGATCCAGGTCTTTGATTATCCACTGTAGTGACTCAGTTCAGAACTCGGTTCAAAGTTAACTTCAATTTCATACTTTCAGTTTTACCATCAAGCAACCCCTTAGTAGGTTTATCATATCTATTTCACTCTTAGTAAAAACATAATCAATTCAGTTCAGTTCAGTCGCTCAGTCGTGTCTGACTCTGCGATCCCATGAAACACAGCACACCAGGTCTCCCTGTCCATCACCAACTCCCGGATTCCACCCAACCCATGTCAATCGAGTAGGTGATGACATCCAACCATCTTATCCTCTGTATTCCCCTTCTCCTCATGCCCTCAATATTTCCCAGCATTAAGGTTTTTTCAAATAAGTCAGCTCTTCGCATCAAGTGGCCAAAATATTGGTCTCAGCTTCAACATCAGTAGTTCCAATGAACACCCAGGACTGATCTCCTTCAGGATGGACTGGTTGGATCTCCTTGCAGTCCAAGGGACTCTCAAGAGTCTTCTCCAACACCACAGTTCAAGAACATAAATTCTTTGGTGCTCAGCTTTCTTTATAGACCAACTCTCATATCCATACATGACCACTGGAAAAACCATAACCTTGACTAAACAGACCTTTGTTGACAAAGTAATGTCTCTACTTTTTAATATGCTGTCTAGGTTGGTCATAACTTTCCTTCCAAGGAGTGTCTTTTAATTTCATGGCTGCAGTCACCATCTGCAGTGATTTTGGAGCCACAAAAGATAAAAGTCAGACACCTTTTCCATTGTTTCTCCATCTATTTGCCACAAAGTGATGGGACCAGATGCCATGATCTTAGTTTTCTGAATGTTGAGCTTTAAGCTAAACTTTTCACTGTCCTCTTTCACTATCATCAAGAAACTCTTTAGTTCTTCACTTTCTGCCATAAGAGTGGTGCCATCTGCATATCTGAGGTTATTGATATTTCTCCCAGCAATCTTGATCCCAGCTTGTGCTTCTTCCAGCCCAGCGTTTCTCATGATGTACTCTGCATAAAAGTTAAGTAAGCAGAGTGACAGTATACAGTCTTGATGTACTCTTTTTCCTATTAGGAACCCATTTGTTTTTCCATGTCCAGTTCTAACTGTTGCTTCCTGACCTGCATACATGTTTCTCAAGATGCAGGTAAGGTGGTCTGGTATTCCCATCTCTTTCAGAATTTTCCACAGTTTATTGTGATCCACACAGTTAAACCCTATGTCAAATGCTTTGACATAGTCAATAAAACATAAATAGATATTTTCCTGAAATTCTCTTGCTTTTTCCATGATCCAGAGGATGTTTTCAATTTGATCTTTGGTTCCTCTGCTTTTTCTAAAATGAGCTTGAATATCTGGAAGTTCATGGTTTATGTATTGCTGAAACCTAGCTTGGAGAATTTTGAACATTTCTTTACTAACATGAGAGATGAGTGCAACTTTGCAGTAGTTTCAGCATTCTTTGGCATTCCCTTTCGTAGGGACTGGAATGAAACTGACCTTTTCCCATCCTGTGGCCACTGCTGAGTTTTCCAAATTTGCTGGCATATTGAGTGCAGTATTTTCACTGCATCATCTTTTAGGATTTGAAATAGTGCAAATCCATCTTTTAGGATTTGAAATTCCATCACTTCCACTAGCTTTGTTCGTAGTGATACCCTAAGGCTCACTTAACTTCACATTCCAGGATGTCTGGCTCTAGGAGAGTGAGCACACCATTGTGATTATCTGGGTCCTGAAGCTGTTTTTTGTACAGATCTTCTGTGCATTCTTGCCTCCTCTTCTTAATATCTTCTGCTTCTGTTAGGTCCATAGCATTTCTGTCCTTTATTGAGCCCATCTTTGCATGAAATGTTCCCTTGGTATCTCTAATTTTCTTGAAGAGATCTCTAGTCTTTCCCATTCTATTCTTTTACTCTATTTGTTTGCATTTATCACTGAGGATGTCTTTCTTATTTCTCCTTGCTATTCTTTGGAACTCTGCATTCAATGGGTATATCTTTCCTTTTCTCCTTTGCTTTTTGCTTCTCTTCTTTTCACAGCTATTTGTAAGGCCTCCTCAGACAGCCATTTTCCTTTTTTGAATTTCTTTTTCTTGGGGATGGTCTTGATTCCAGTCTCCTCTACAATGCAACAAACTTCCATTCATAGTTCATCAGGCAGTCTATCAGATCGAATCCCTTGAATTTATTTGTCACTTCCAATGTATAATCATAAGGGATTTGATTTACATCATACCTGATTAATCTAGTGGTTTCTCCCATTTTCTTCAATTTAAGTCTGAATTTGGAAATAAGGAGTTCATGGTCTGAGCCACAGTCAGCTCCTGGTCTTGTTTTTGTTGACTGTATAGAGCTTCTCCATTTTTGGCTGCAAAGGATATAATCAATCTGATTTCAGTGTTGACCATCTGGTGATGTCCATGTGTAGAGTCTCTTCTTCTCTTGTTGGAAGAGGGTCTTTGCTATAACCAGTGCATTCTCTTGGGAAAACTCTATTAGCCTTTGCCTTGCTTCATTTTGTTCTCCAAGGCTAAATTTGGCTGTTACTCCAGGTGTTTCTTGGCTTCCTACTTTTGCATTCTAGTCCCCTATCATGAAAAGGACATCTTTTTTGGGTGTTAGTTCTAGAAGATCTTGTAGGTCTTCATAGAACCCTTCAACTTCAGCTTCTTCAGTGTTACTGGTCAGGGCATAGACTTGGATTACCGTGATATTGAATGGCTTGCCTTAGAAATGAACAGAGATCATTCTGTCTTTTTGAGACTGCATCCAAGTACTGCATTTCAGACTCTTTTGTTGACTGTGATGGCTACTCCATTTCTTTTAAGGGATTCCTGCCCACAGTAGTAGATATAATGGTCATCTGAATTAAATTCACCCATTCCAGTCCATTTTAGTTCACTGATTCTAAGATTGTTGACGTTTACTCTTGCCATCTCCTGTTTGATCACTTGCAATTTGCCTTGATTCATGGACCTAACATTCCAGGTTCCTATGCAATGTTGCTCTTTACATCATCAGACCTTGCTTCTATCACCAATCACATCCACAACTGGGTATTGTTTTTGCCTTGTTTCCATCCATTCATTCTGGAGTTATTTCTCCATTGATCTCCAGTAGCATATTGGGCACCTACCAACCTGGGGAGTTCATTTTTTTAGTTTACTATCTTTTTGCCTTTTCATACTGTTCATGGGGTTCTCAAGGTAAACATACTGAAGTGGTTTGCCACTCCCTTCTCCAGTGGACCACATTCTCTCAGACCTCTCCACCATGACTCGTCCATTTTGGGTAGCCCCACACTGCATGGCTTAGTTCCACTGAGTTACACAAGACTGTGGTCCGTGTGATAAGATTGGCTAGTTTTCTTGACTGTGGTTTCAGTCTGTCTGGTCTCTGATGCCCCCTCTCAGCACCTACTGCCTTACTTGGGTTTCTCTTACCTTGGACGTGGGGTATCTCTTCACGGATTCTCCAGCAAAGTGCAGCAGCTGCTCGTTACCTTGGATGTAGGATATCTCCTCATGGCCACTGCTCCTGACCTTGGATGTGGGTCATAATCAATCAGGTAAGAGCAAAAATGAATGCATGTAAAAGTATTATATTTACCAGTATCTCTCAGATACCTACTATAATGCTTAGACTTATTAGTAAATGGTGGTAAAGTGTTAATACTTGTCCACTGGAACTATATAACCTTACTTATAATCAAATATCCCATTTCAGTAGTAATATTCAAACTTTTGCTTCCATCTTGCTGAGGACCGCTACAGAAACAATGTCTTGCTGAAGGGAGTGACTCCTGGATCTTCTTGGAATCTATTTAACATATATATAAAGACATGACAAATTCCTTCAAGAAAGCTCTCAGCCTGCCTTTGGATGCTTTTCTTTTCATTATACAATTAGATTTCTCAAATCTCTACTTCATTTAGTGTAGTAGACTGTCAGGTCCAGATTTCTTGCTAAACAGCTGAGCAATCTGTCAGACTTTCTCCAAGAATCTGTGGTAAGTGTACCCATACTAATGTGTTTGACTTAATTTAAATTTGTATTTCTTTTTACTTGTTCTAACATCACTAAAATTATTTTTATACATAGTTATCAGGTCACTTCTTGTATTAATTCACAACATTTTACAATTACTTTGCTATGTCTGCTTTTATCTCCTGGGTAAGCTTTTCTACTTGTATATTCAGAGTATACTTGAACCTTAATTACTTGAATTCTGCTTGAATCTAGGTAAGATTTTCTGCTTTTACATTCAGAATACACTTGCCTCCCCAGTGGCTCAGATCGTAAAGAATCTTCCTGCAATGCGGAAGACCTGAGTTTAATCCCTGTGTTGGGAAGATTCCCTGGAGAAGGGTATGGCAACCTATTCCAGTTTTCTTGCCTGGAGAATCCCCATGGACAGAGGAGGCTGGTGAGCTGCAGTCTATGGGGTCACAAAGAGTTGGACATGACTGAGTGACTAAGCAAATGAATTTAAAACGAGTTAATTTTTCTAAAGGAAATGAGAAGTGGTAGAGATTAGCTCTTGGGAATTTGGAATCACCTTTCTAAAACAAAATAGCAATTAAAAGAAAAATAAGAACAAAAGCAACAATAAAACACTGCATGGAGTGAGGTCTAAACATGGCAGGAATAAATTTCTTAAACAAAAAATCAGGGATTTTGGCTAATGAGGACAAAATTACTAGAAGGACTAGAGGAGAAGGGTCTTATTTTCAAATTCCATGAATATTTTCCAGAACTGACTCACCAGGGAAGCAACTCTGATTATGTTTGAATTCTTGAGAAATGTCTATACTTAAAAATGCAATACAGAATTTAATAAAAAAGCCATTGCTACCACTCTATCTTTTGATAATCAGAAAGCTGGGGAGTAGACACTGAAACATAGTCACAGAAGATTGTCTTGTTAACAAAAATTTTCTTACAAAGAGGAAAAAATCAAAACATGTCCAAAGAACCAAGTAGAAGGCTTCCTCTTTTCATTTACCTCTACTCTTCAAGTTCCAGATACATTTATAGATAGAACTACTTAATATATAGAAATTAATTTACTCTTTGTGAAAGAATGGAATGATGGCTAAGTTACACAATCCAGAGTGCCCACCATACTATAAAAGAAAAATCAAGGCATATTATCAGATAATTGCTATGATAATTAGAAAACATAGCTATATACACAGGTGTATGCATGTGTGCTAAGGCACTTCAATCATGTCCAACTCTTTGCATCCCAATGGACAGTAGGCCACCAGGCTCCTCTGTCCATAGAATTCTCCAGTCTAGAATATTGGACTGGGTTGTCATGCCTTCCTCCAGGGAATCTTCCTGATTCAGGGATTAAAACCAAATCTGTGACTCCTGCATTGCAGGCAGCTTCTTTACTGCTGAGCCACTGGCGAAGCCCCATAGAGGTGTGGCCATACATATATATGAAGACTTTCCAATTTATAGCCGTGTACTATAGTGTCAAAATGGCTTACTCCTAAAGATATTTTGCATAGATAGAAATAATTTAGGCATAATCATGAAAAACACTCCTTTGATGTATGTCAATAATTTCATTGCTATGTTACTAAAGAGAAGACTGATGGATGAGTACTGTGATTTCAGCTGGCGGCCTGTTGTGTAACTTGCAATTAAGCCTTACTATCTTTCTTAATAGAGTATTGCTCTGCTTAGTTGTGTCCAACTCTTTGCAATTCCATGAACTGTAGCCCATCAGGCTCCTCTGTCCATGGAATTTCCCAGGCAAGAATACTAGAGAGGGTTGCCATTTCCTTCTCCAGGGGATCTTCCTGACCCAGGGATTGAAACTGTGTCTCTTGTGTCTCTTGCATTAGCAGGCTGATTCTTTATCACAGTGCCACATGGGTTTATTCATATTCCACATTATTGTATGAAAGAGCAGCTGGAAATGCAGGTTTTAAACTGAAATAATTATAGAGCTGGTCACAAATAAGCTATAATGCATAAATATTTATGATATCTAATATTCTTCTATGCTTTTTAGCCAGAATTTTTATTTATTTACTCATCTAGTCATCATTTTGGATTGGTGACTTCTCCATTTTAATGAAAGAAGAGTTGGCCTTTTATAATTAGTGATGTAAATTGTTACCAATAAAGTGGAATTTGAGTAGCCATAAATGACCTCTAGACAAATGTTTCCTACCAAATCTCTTACAGTTCCTAAAGTTCTGGTTGTTAGCATCACTTCCTAAAACTTAGCTAGATTGATACAGCTGGAGGAGTAGGTTATTTATTTTTTCTATAAAAGCTGTTGCAGTTTAAGAGATCTCAGGATCTCAAAAAACTGAAATTAACTACTGGTAAAATTAGGAATAATGAAAGTCAGGACTCTGGTCCTGTCTCATATGAGAAAGGTGTTTTTAGTAGAGAACTGTTCCCGACATAGCAAAGTGTTATGGGCTCCAGTAATCATGTTTAAGTCCTAAATTCTAGGACCTCAGAATGTGACTGTATCTGGAGAAAGGTCTTTAAAGAAGTAATTAAGTTAAAGTGAGATCTTGTGTTGGGCCTTGGTCCAATATGACTCATGTCCTCATTAGAAGAAATTAGGATACAGGTGACAGAAGGAACACTATGTTAAGACATAATAAGCAGCTCATCTATAAGTCAAGGAGAAAAGTCTCAGAGAAAATCTTCAGTCACCTTGATCTCAGACTTCTAGCCTCCAAAATTGTGAGAAAATAGATTTCTATATTTAATCTATATAGTCTGTGGTACTTTGTTATAGCAGCTGTAAGACATCTACAAGGGAATGCCAAGTACCTTGGTTAGGATGTGCATGCTTAGTCACTCAATCCTGTTTGACTCTTTGCGACCCAATGGACTGCAGCCCACCAGGCTCTCTGTCCATGGGGAATCTCCAGGCAAGAATACCAGCGTGGGTTTGCATGCCCTTTTCCAGAAGATCTTCCCAATCCAGGGATCAAATCCAGGTCTCCCACATTGCAGGCAGATTCTTTACCAACTGAGCCAACAGGGAAGCCCTGGTTAGGATAGGACTGAATATAATGTTAAGTTGTTGTTGTTGTTGTTGTTTTTCTTAAATTATTAGCTGAAAGGGTCTGAAAGAGAAAAATTGAGTATGTATTGTTGTTGTGTTCAGTCACTAAGTTGTGTTCAACTCTGCATCTCCAAGGACTGCAGCAAGTCAGGCTCTTCTGTCCTCCACTGGCGTTTACTCAAATTCATGTCCATTGAGTCAGTGGTGCTATCTAATCCTCTCATCCTCTGCCACCACTGTCTCCTTTTGCTTTCAATATTTCCCAGCATCAAGGTCTTTTCCAATGAGTCAACTCTTCCCATCAAATGGCCAAAATATTGGACTTAGGTTCAGCAAGTCTTTCCAAGTCTCTCTGAGGCTTGATCTCCCTCAGAATTTACTGGTTTGATCTCCTTGCAGTCCAAGTGATGCTCACAAGTCTTCTCCAGCATATTTCAAAAGCATCAGTTCTTCAGTGTTCAGTATTCTTTATGGCCCAACTCTTGCATCTGTACATGATTAATGGAAAAACCATAGCCTTAACATAGCTTTAAGTGTGCTTACTCTAGAATTATGTGCTCAGAAACTATATTTAGAGCACAATATAGCCTACAGTTACTGAGAGTTCATTCAACATATTATATCACATTTAAGAGAATTTCAATGCTATTATCATTGTGGTTTTTACTAAGAAGATCTCGATTTACCACTGCACACACACATACTCCATCACTCACTCACCCTGGCTCATGAGATGGACTGACCTGAAAGCTGTTGGTGAAAATGTTAAGCTTCAAGGTTATCATGTGCTCACATCTTTTCAAGTCTCTGTACTTAATTTTGTGTTTATAATTTTACATTACTCTAAGAATTAGAATCCCCATCCCCAAAGCAGTGTGTCCTTCTTTCCATTTGTGTGTATGTGTGTGTTCTGTCGATAAAAACTAGAAAGATGACTGGTGTTTACATATCCCCTATTTAGGTTGTCAATGGATGACTTCCTAATAGTAAGGAACATACCGTATAATTTCCAAAAAGCCTATCAGAGTATCTGAACTACAACACCATTCTACAAATATTTGTTAGTGAAAGGGAGAAAGGAAAGGAAGACAGCATAATAAAAACAAAAATAATTTTTTTTTCAAAAATAAAGGTGCTATAGATTTTTGAGTCAAAAAAAAAAGAAAGAAAGAAAGAAAGAAAGAAAGGAGTTACAAGAATGCAGCAGCATAAAGTTAAGTTTTAAATGTACTATTTGAGAAAGATAATCTCATTATGAATGGAGATTATATAATCTCACTTATGACATGAGGTTTTAAATTGTTTAGTTTTATTAAGCACAAAAATCAATCTACTGAATTTATTTTGTCCAGTTACTATTATTTCATATATAAATATTAGGCAGATTTCATTGACATACACTTAAAAAATCATTTTTTATGTGTCTTCCAGTGTGATAGAACATTTCTTCAGGAAAGTGTTAAAGATATCCAAACTGGAGCCGATTATACAGAGTGAAGTAAGCCAGAAAGAAAAGCACCAATACAGTATACTAACACATATATATGGAATTTAGAAAGATGGTAATGATAACCCTGTATGTGAGACAGCAAAAGAGACAGAGATATATAGAACAGACTTTTGGACTCTGTAGGAGAGTGAGAAGGTTGGATGATTTGGGAGAATGGCATTGAAATATGTATAATATCATGTAAGAAACGAATCGCCAGTCTAGGTTCAATGCAGGATAAAAGATGCTTGGGGCTGGTGCACTGGGATGACCCAGAGAGATGGTATGGGGAGAGAGGTGGAAGGGGGGTTCAGGATTGGAAACTCATGTACACCTGTGGTGGATTCATGTTGATGTATGGCAAAACCAATATGGTATTGAAAAGTAAAATAAAGTTTTAAAAAAAAAGATATCCACTAGCTTCAGTGATGCCAGCTTCTGTGTGCACTCTATTTGATTTTGTCATCTCTTGAGAATGCTTCAAAGAGACATAGATCTAAATTCAGGAGATCATTAATGGAAATCAAACCCAGCTTATTGTGTTATAATCATAAAATTTATGTTCAAAGTATAGCTACATCCTTTATAATTCAACTAATAAGTTAGGTGAGGAGACAACAGCATAGTTCAGCCTTGATACAGTTCATATTTCCTGAAGCATAATAAAGAATACACAATGAAATAGGATATCAGCTGCCAAAATCACTGAAAAAAAAAGACATGTAAAAGTTTTATATCTGTAGAATTATCTGTTTTTATTGCCTGATCGCTCTGCAGTTCGTGGGGTCGCAGAGTTGGACACGACTGAGAGACTGAACAACAAAATGATTTCTGAAATTAAGGTATTGCATATTTGGATATTTCAAAATGATGTAACCTTAATTTATAAGCATATGGGAACAAGAATCAGAATAAAACATGGTCACTTATCAACAGTGCTATTGGAGGATGCTGACATCTTTTTTCTTCCTTCTCTATGTTTTTGATATGTAGGGATGATAAGAAGAAAGGAGATAGTCATTTGATTTAGAAGCAATGGTTTAAAATACTGGGGTCATATATATCCTCTTACCTTTTAGCCCGATACTTAGTTTTCAAAAGAAGTTGAACTAGATGATCTCTAATTAACTGTACTAACTGTATTTATTTTTCAGTAAGGATTTTGCCACCAAAAGGGAACTTCATAGAAAAATTGGGAGGTAATAGGCAGTATGATTATCCAACCAATCCCTATATCACCTGTAGGGTTGCACTTGGCCTTTGAATGTATGAAAGTGAATTACATACACACTGACACACAAATACACAAACATTACTATTGTCTTTTTTCTAGTTACTGTGCCTTTTTACAGCATGATATATAATGGGGAATATTTTGGAGAATCATTAAATTCTCTGTCAGACCTCAGTGGTTTAGAGTACCAGAAGTAGAATAAAGGGTATGAACTTCCAGGTAAGGGGACGGGAAGGAGGGAGAGAGAAAAAGAGTGAGAGGAAATCATTTTGTCTGCTGGCATACCACACTGAATAGAGCTGATTACCATAAAAGCAGGGCATCAGTTCAGTTCAGTTTAGTGGCTCAGTTGTGTCCGACTCTTTGTGACCCCATGAACCGCAGCACTCCAGGCCTCCCTGTCCATCACCAACTCCGAAGAGTTTACCCAAACTCGTCCACTGAGTCGGTGATGCCATCCAACCACCTCATCTTCTGTCGTCCCCTTCTGCTCCTGCCCTCAATCTTTCCCATCATCAGGGTGTTTTCCAATGCATCAGCTCTTCACATCAGGTGGCCAAAGTATTGGAGCTTCAGCTTCAATATCAGTCCTTCCAATGAACACTCAGGACTGATCTCCTTTAGGAGGAACTGGTTGGATCTCCCTGCAGTCCAAGGGACTCTCAAGAGTCTTCTCCAACACCACAGTACAAAAACATCAATTCTTTAGTGCTCAGCTTTCTTTATAGTCCAACTCTCACATCTATACAAGACCACTGGAAAAATTATAGCCTTGACTAGATGGACATTTGTTGAGAAAGTAATGTCTCTACTTGTTAATATGCTGTCTAGGTTGGTCATAAATTTCCTTCCTTTTAAAAGCAGGGCATAGGGGTCATCAAATCATTCAGAATGTGAAATAATACAAAATGTGAGTCTAAATGGAAGCAAAAGACTTGGAGAGCATTTAAGAATGTTATTCTCTATGAATGTGCAAATTTCTAAATTCTGGTTAAGAAAACACAAGAGGAGAAAGTGTCAAAATGTTTAAGGAATAAAGGTCAACTAAATAAACAGATACAGGCTTCTAGAGCTGGACTTTACAAATAAGGTTGAGCACTGAAGTGTTGAAACTTTCTAACTGTGACTGTGGAGAAAACTCTTGAGAGTGCCTTGAACTGCAAGGAGATCAAATCAGTCAATCCTAAAGGAAATCAACACTGAATATCCATTGCAAGGACTGATGCTGATGCTGAAGCTGAAGCTCCAATATGTTGGCCACCTGATGTGAAGAGCCAATTCATTAGAAATATCCTGATGCAGGGAGAGATTGAAGGCAGGAGGAAAAGGGGATGACATAACCAACTCAATGGACATGAGTTTGAGTGAACTCCAGGAGATGGTGAAGGACAGGGAAGCCATGTGCTGCAGTCTGCCAGACAGAACTGAGTGACTGAACAACAAGCCATTTAACTAGGGCTTCCCTGGTGGCACAATCTGTAAAGATTTTGCCTGCAATGTAGGAGACTGGGTTAGATCCTGGGTCAGGAAGATCCCCTAAAGAAAGAAGTAGCAACTCACTCTAGTATTCTTGCCTGGAGAATCCCATGGACAGAGGAGCCTAGCGGGCTATAGTCCATAAGATCTCAAAGAGTGATAAGACTGAAGCAATTTAGCACACATGTAAGCCATTTAACCAAGATAACATTATTGTCTATAGTCTATACATTAATACAAATATGTAGATTACAAAATCACTCCTTTTGATTAATGAAGGTGCCTACCTCTTTAATTTAAACTTTACTTACCTGTATTAAGAGCAAAAAATCATTCTGAATTTAGCAGCTCCATGTAAGTTGCCATAGTATACAGAAAACTTACACATTTTCCAAATCACTGCAATTAGTTTCTCAGAAGAATAAACCTAAAATAAACTGTCTTTGAAAAAGAGAGCAAAATTGGAAAAATATTTCAAAATAAGTTTTTCATTATGCAAATGGTAAAACATTACAGAATAGTTTAAATTTAATGACAACTTAAATATAATTATTGAAGAGAATTAAACCATTTATTTTTACTTGAGAAAAATTAATGTAGACAGTGTGAATTAATGTCTATGGACACTAACTCTATTATTAATACTTTAAGGAATTGAAGAATAATGATACTCCCATATAAATGAAGTTCATCACCTCATCTATTTGTATAAGCCAGTTATTTGAGTATTATAGTTAACAGAGTATTATTGTCCCCTTATTTATTTTTTTTCTGAGCTAGAGGGACAATCATAAACAAAGTGTAGACATAAGCCCACTCTATATCCTTGCATGCTTTAGCTCTTTGTGAGTCTTTCACATTTACTATGAGAGAGTAAATGAGAGACTCACATATATTCTTTTCACCTAACTTATAAATCTCATCTCTAATTGGATTTAATTCTTTTAGGCTTATAGATCAGACTGACATAACTGATTTTTTCTTAAAAAGTGTATGCTTTTATAGGGATAATATTCTTAACATGGAACAATTCTTAAAAGATTTTAGAAGAATATGGTATTGGGTGGGAGTTGATGGGCGCCTCCATCTCTGCTAAAACAAAGAAACAAACAAACAACAGGTACGTCTATTTTCTAATATCTGGAACCTATGACTCTGAACTTGAAAAAGGGACTTTGCAGATGGGAGTAAGTTAAAGATCTTGAGATGAAATCTCACTGGATTTAGGGCCTATCCAGTGACAGCTGTCCTAAGACCTTACAAGAAAAAAAGTACAGAGAGATTTTGGACACAAAGACACTAAAGTCATGTGACAACGGATGCAGAGCTTGAGTTATGCAGCTCCAAACCCCATGCCCCAAGGGGCATCTGGAGTCAATGGAAGTTGGAAGAGGCGAGAAAGACTTTTCCCCTAGAGCCTCTGAGGGAGTACAGCCCTACTGACACCTTGATTCAGACTTCTGACCTCCAAAATTATTAGAAAGTAAGTTTCTGTGGTTTTGTTTAAACTATCTTGTTTCTAGTAAATTGTTATAGCAACTCTAGGAAAAATACAAAGGGTATTACTTAAAATGGAAATTTGTAGAAAAAATTATGAATCATTTTTTTTTCCTCAAGATACTTTCAAAAATATTTGCATATTTGCTCAAATATTGTCTTTTATTTGTCTGGGCTAAAATCTACATAATTCAAAGTTCTAGACAGAAAATTTGGCCGTGTTAAAGAAAATGTAGTTATTTATCTGTTACAAATAATATCTGACATTTGTCTTTATATTCTAAAATACTGTATTTTAAAAATTGAACAAATGTTCATAGGGCATGCATGATCATATTTTGCACAAAAATGGATATTTTTTGCCTAACTTCAAATGAGCATTAGACAGTTTCAACCCATGTGTGTAATAACCTGCTTTCATGCTTCTGAGAAAGCAACTTATACTTAGAGTGTGGAGCACAATAAACTGTGGAAAATTCTGAAAGAAACACCAATACAGTATACTAACACATATATATGGAATTTAGAAAGATGGTAATGAGGACCCTGTATGCAAGACAGCAAAAGAGATACAGATGTGTAGAGGGGACTTATGGACTCTGAGGGAGAAGGAGAGGGAGAGGGAGAGGGAGGGATGATTTGGGAGAATAGCATTGAAATATGTATACTATCATGTAAGAAATGAATTGCCAGTCTATGTTCAATGCAGGATGCAGGATGCTTGGGGCTGGTGTATGGGGATGATCTGGAGGGATGATGTGGGGTGGGAGGTGGGAGGGGG
>SJYX01024771.1:265419-334410 GCA_006410675.1 Oreotragus oreotragus | reverse complement strand
TGCTCATGTATGGATGTGAGAGCTGGACTGTGAAGAAGGCTGAGCATCGAAGAATTGATGCTTTTGAACTGTGGTGTTGTAGAAGACTCTTGAGAGTCCCTTGGACTGCAAGAAGATCCAACCAGTCCATTCTGAAGGAGATCAGCCCTGGGATTTCTTTGGAAGGAATGATGCTAAAGCTGAAACTCCAGTTCTTTGGGCACCTCATGTGAAGAGTTGACTCATTGGAAAAGACTCTGATGCTGGGAGGGATTGGGGGCAGGAGGAGAAGGGGACGACTGAGGATGAGATGGCTGGATGACATCATGGACTCGATGGACTTGAGTCTGAGTGAACTCCGGGAGATGGTGATGGACAGGGAGGCCCAGAGTGCTGCGATTCATGGGTTCACAAAGAGTCGGACATGACTGAGCGACTGAACTGAACTCACAGTTGTTCCTCTCATAAAATTTTTGCCCTGCTGGAATAGATAGGGCTTTCTGAATAAAATTTGTTACACTCTACAAGCAATAGAGATCTCTCATCAATTGTTTCAAATGGTCAAATTTGATAAACGCAATTATAGCCTGAGCAGTGATAATCATTTCCTACCTAATAAAGTAGAGTAAGTGAACATTACAACTCAACAACAATTTATAGCACTAGGTATAATCTGTGAAGTTAGAGACAGGGGGCATTTCTAACTTGGGATGATTAAATATTCAGCTTGAGCCAAAGAATATTATTTATAAAACCAAAATCAAGCAGCAATGTTAATGTTCTGAAAATGGAATCTTTCTTATATTCAATGTAGTGTTTAATAGTTTCACAGGACTCTACTGGGTAGTACTTCAGTAAAAGCACATATTATATTTCATATCAGTTAAGGTACCTTACTCGTGATTTTTTAAAATAATTGTTTTAAACTTCATAGATTCTTCCGCAGGCATCACTTGGGACTAGAAGTTTACTGGTGTCTGCTGAATTGATTTTATTGCTCTGAAATTGGTAAGTATTTTCTCTTAGGGAAATAAAGTTGTGCACATAGCATTGTTCTTATTTTACAGAAATAATGTAGACATGTGCTTGCTATTGATAATTGAAATATGATGAAGTCAGTTTTCTTGTATCCACTGTCCCTGCATTGAATGCTTCTAGACTAGTTTTAAGATTTTGAAAGATACTTGTTTTTGCATAGTTGTCTATGTGGAGTTTTTCTAATATTTCTTTTTCTTTATTGCTTGAATTTTGCTAGAATATGCTCTCTTTTGACCCATTCAATCATTCTGTGAAGGGACATTTTAGAACAACTATTATTATAACTCACTATTTTTTTTTCAAGTTTGTCAGTGAAGACTATGAGAAGTTTATGAACTGCCTAGCTATATGATGAGATCAAACTGAGGGCATCTCCACTCTGAAGCTGTTTTAAATCCCACTCACTAGAGCATTCTGATGAGATGATAAAGGATGTCTAGAGTTTAAACCAGAAACTTATGTAATACTCAGGATTACCTCAAGGAATTTTTGCTTCTTACCTGAAACTGCAGTAACCTGAACCAATTTTTTTTAAATATATATTATATCTTTGGATACCAGTATTTAAATTTTAAAATATACTTAGGATATAGCATTTCTAGTAAATATGAATATAAGGCCACAAAACTAAAAAAGAAACCAAAAATTAATCATAGACTAATGTGGTCAGGATAAGTTACATTTTATTGTGGTTAAAACAAACAAACAAACAAAAAACACAAACAGTGACATAAAACAACAAAGATTATTTCTCATTCACAAAATAACCTCAAATGCAAATAGATTGTATGGAAGGATGGAGGGGTTAGTGGAAATTATTCTTTGTGACCTTCTAGGGATACAGACTGACTGAAGCTTCATCTCAGCACATACTTCCATGATTGTCATGGCACAGAAAGAAAACAGTTAGAAGATCTCTATTCTACAATTAAATACTTTGTCATGGAAGTTCTTTACATTATTTCTATCCCATATTCTTTCACCAGAATTCATTGCATTCATTGTGTGCAAGCTCAGTCGTGTCGGACTCTTTGTGATGTCATAGAATGTAACCTGCCTGGCCCCTCTGTCCATGGGATTTTCCAGGTAAGAATACTGGGGTCCATTACCATGTCTTCCTCCAGGGGATATTCCCCACCCAGGGATTGAACCTGCGTCTCCTGTGTCTCCTTCATTGCAAATGGGCTCTTTATCTGCTGAACCACTGGAAAGGCTTCACCACAATTAATCACACCTATTTTCAAAGAAGGGGGTGCTTCCCTGGTAGCTTAGCTGGTAAAGGATCTGCCTGCAATGTTGGAGATCCCGGTTCCATTCCTGCTTTGGAAAGATCCCCTGGAGGAGGACATGGCAACACACTCCAGTATTCTTGCCTGGAGAATCCCCATGGACACAGGAGGTTGGCAGGCTATACAGTCCATAGGGTCACCAAGAGTCAGACACAACTGAGCAACTAAGAACAGCACAGAACAATTTCAAAGGGAGGGAAAAATACAATATTCATGTGTGCCTGGAAGGGAGAGAAGCCAGATGTTAGTGAGAGCATGTTGAAATGTGTGTCACAGGTGTAAAGGTAGACTTTTATTTATTTACTTATTTTAAAATTAGGGTTTATCTTTTTTTTGCATGATAGCCTTTTTTTTTTTTTTTTTTTGTAACTGTAGATGGTTCAAAGTAAGATGCAGGGTTTGAGAAGTGAAAGAAGCTTTGGCATTTTATTGGGTCTATGTAGAAATTCAATGTAAAAATTTCTTCTTAAATCCTCTTCATGAATTCTTGAATAATTCTAGTGATGATGTGTTAACTATTTAACCTGTTAGCTGTTATTCTACTGGACAACTCTATTATTGAAGCCTATTATGTTATTTGAGCCTGAAATCCATGAAACTGAAGCTCTCACTTATCAATCCTCATCCTGCCTTCTGAGCACCATCAGCTCAGTTCAGTCACTCAGTTGTGTTCAACTCTTTGTGAACCCGTGAACTGCAGCACGCCAGTCCTCCTATCCATCACCAACTCCTGGAGTTTACTCAAACTCATGTCGATTGAGTCAGTGATGCCACCCAATCATCTCGTCCTCTGTCGTCCCCTTCTCCTCCCACCTTCAATCTTTCCCAGCATCAGGGTCTGAGCATCACATAACACAACAAATTGACTTGAAAAAATCCACGAAACTAGCTGAAGTAAAGTTTAAGGAACTCCAGACTATAGGGCTAATTCTTGAACATCAGATGACATGTACCCTACAAGGTTATAGCTGGCCCTTAGCATATAATATTTTATTTCCCTACCTCATCAGGTGGTCTAAACCACTCATGTTGTTGTTAATTTCACAGGGGAATTCTAAGTTTGAAAATATAATTTATCATATCTTTATACTCTTAAAAGCAATCCTAAAAACACAATTAGACACCAATTGCAACTAGTAGGATGGCTATCAAAAAAGAAATAAATAGTAAGTGTCAATGATGACATGAAGAAATTGGAACTCTTGTGCACTGTTGATAAGACGTATAAAGCTGTTACATCCTTTGTGGAAATCAGTGTGGTGGTTGCTCAAAATATTAAACATAGAATTGTCTTATGATCCAGCAATTCTACCTCTGGATCTAAACCTAAAATAACATAAAGTGAGAACCTGAACAGATATTTGTACATTCCTGTTCATAGAAACACTATTGGCAATATCTAAAAGGAGAAATCTATTCAAATATCCATCAACAGTTGAATGGATAAACAAAATGTGGTATATACACACCAGTGGAATATTATTCAGCCTTAAAAAACACATGGAAATATATATGTTACAATATGGATGAAACTTGAAGACATCATGCTAGTGAAATAGGCCAGAAATCAAAGGACATATATAGGTTTGATTCTACTTATACAAGGTATCTAAATTTGTCAAATTCATGAAAATGGAAAACAGAATGTTGGTCACCAGTAGCTGGTGGGCATGGAGAATGGGGGTTACTATTTGATATATATAAGGTTTAAGTTTGTGAACATAAAAATGTTATAAAAATGGATGATGGAGATGGCTGCACACCAGTGTGAATGTACTTAATATCACTAAACTATATACTTAATAGCGATTAAAATGGCAAAATTCTTGTTATGTATATATTTTACCACAATATAAAAGGAAAAAATTTCAAGCCTGTTTCATACTTAAAGAATTTTTACAGCCTTAAGGAAATAATTTTCTAACAGACTTAATCAGATGTGCTTCATTCACATGTGCAAAATATACAGGTAATTAAATAGAGGCCCAAAGAATGTCAGTGTAAAATGAAGATCTGGTAAAAAATAAAATAAAAATATGCTGTTTAATTCGAAGCATCCTTGATCATAATTTAGCCTGTGAATTGTATCACCTATTGCTATACTACTTATAATATGCAAATAGTTATTTATATAGGATCTGCTTAAATTATACATGGGTTGCAAAATTACCAACACATCCAGGAAATGATAGCAAAGATAAGTTTTACTTATTATATTCCTTACTTAGAGTCCGTCAGTCCTGCACTATCTGTTAAATAAGACTCAACCTGATCTTAATTCCAACTAAAAAAATGCCAACAATACTAATATTCCACCAAAATTACTGGGCTCCAATCAATACATTCAGCATTTCCTCTCTTAGCTGAAATGAGCTGCTCTTATTTATCTTCTTCCTCCAAACAGTGTATTTTCTTGGTGGTTTATTGCTTTAAGAATTTGGAATCCAAGGAACAAAACAACTTATAATCATTAGTCCATTTAGAGAACTGATGATCCATGTAAACTCCATTTGCCTACATCTCTGGATTTCACTTTCAAAATCAAGTTCCCTGGTATTTTGGATCAATACCTGACAATACCTAGGAGATACTGCAGGTTTACTTCCAGACCACCTCAATAAAGAGAATATTGAATAAAGTCAGTCATATAAGTTTTTTTTTTTTGAGGGGAGTTCCCAGTGCAAATAAATTTATGTTGACACTATACTGATTTAGTAAATGTGTAAATAGCATTATGTCTTAAAAAATGTACAAACATAATTTAAAAATGCTAAAAATGCTAATCACTGAAGGAACCTTCAGGAAGTCATGATCTTTTTGCTGGTCTTATGTCTCTGTTGATGGCTGCTGAAGGTTGTACGGCTTTGGGAATTTCTAAAAATAAGACAACAATGAAGCTGGCCACATCAATTTTCTCTTCTTTCCAGGAAAAATTTCTCTGCAGCATTCAATGCTGTTTGATAGTTCCACTGTAGAACTTTTCTCCAAAATTGGAGTCAATCATATCAAACCCTGTCACTGTTTTATAAACTTAATTTATGTAATAGTCTAAATCCTTTGTTGTCATTTCAACAATCTTCATAGGATATTCACCAAAAGTAGATTTCATCTCAAGAAATAGGTATCTTTGATCCATAAGAAATGACACCTTGTCCATTTAAGGTTTATCATGAGATTTAAGCAAATCAGTCACATCCTTACATTCAACTTCTAATTCTGTTTCTCTGGCTATTTCCATTGGACACATTTGCAGTTACTTCCTCCACTGAATTCTTGAACCTTTTGAAGTCATGAAGGAGTACGTCAAGGCTGTATATTGTCACTCTGTTTATTTAACTTATATGCAGAGTACATCATGAGAAACGCTGGACTGGAAGAAGCACAAGCGGGAATCANGCCTGCCTCTTGAGAAACCTATATGCAGGTCAGGAAGCAACAGTTAGAAATGGACATGGAACAACAGACTGGTTCCAAATAGGAAGAGGAGTACGTCAAGGCTGTATATTGTCACCCTGCTTATTTAACTTATATGCAGAGTACATCATGAGAAACGCTGGGCTGGAAGAAGCACAAGCTGGAATCAAGATTGCCGGGAGAAATATCAATAACCTCAGATATGCAGATGACATCACCCTTATAGCAGAAAGTGAAGAGGAACTAAAAAGCCTCTTGATGAAAGTCAAAGTGGAGAGTGAAAAAGTTGGCTTAAAGCTCAACATTCAGAAAATGAAGATCATGGCATCTGGTCCCATCACTTCATGGCAGATAGATGGGGAAACAGTGGAAACAGTGTCAGACTTTATTTTGGGGGGCTCCAAAATCACTGCAGATGGTGACTGCAGCCATGAAATTAAAAGACGCTTAATCCTTGGAAGAAAAGTTATGACCAACCTAGATAGCATATTGAAAAGCAAAGACATTATTTTGCCAACAAAGGTCCATCTTGTTGAGGCTATGGTTTTTCCAGTGGTCATGTATGGATGTGAAAGTTAAACTGTGAAGAAAGCTGAGTGCCAAAGAATTAATGCTTTTGAACTGTGGTGTTGGAGAAGACTCTTGAGAGTCCCTTGGACTGCAAGGAGATCCAACCAGTCCATTCTGAAGGAGATGAGCCCTGGGTGTTCTTTGGAAGGAATGATGCTAAAGCTGAAACTCCAGTACTTTGGCCACCTCATAAGAAGAGTTGACTTATTGGAAAAGACTCTGATGCTGGGAGGGATTGGGGGCAGGAGGAGAAGGGGACGACAGAGGATGAGATGGCTGGATGGCATCACTGGCTCGATGGACGTGAGTCTGAGTGAACTCCGGGAGATGGTGATGGACAGGGAGGCCTGGCGTGCTGCGATTCATGGGGTCGCAAAGAGTTGGACATGACTGAGTGACTGAACTGAACTGAGAGTGAGAGAGCTCTCTGAGATTCCTTTTATAAGAACACTAATCCCATTCACAAGGGCTCCACCCTCATGACCTACTCATCACCCAAAGGCACTAACTCCTAACACCATCACCTAGGGACTTAAGATTTCAACATGTGAAGGGGGTGAGGGAATAAACACTCATCCCATTGCAAGAGGGGACTAGTTAGGAGACTAATGTAGTAATTGAGGCAAGATATAATAGTGACTTGGGTTAGCGTGTAACCAGAGAAATGATGATAAAGGCTTCAATACTGAGTGTAATCTGAAGGTGACACAAATAGATTTCCTCAAGTATCAGGTGTGGGGTAGAATCAAGCATGTTTCTGAGTGTTCTTGTCCTGAGCAACTGGAAGAATGGAGCAGCCATCAGCCAAGGTGGGGAAGCTATAGGAAGAGCAGGTTTGGGAAGGGAGGAAGAGTAGGAATTCTGCCTCAGGCATGCTAAATTTTAAGTGTCTCAATGCTCAGATAGGCAGTAGGATACACAAGTTGGGAGTTTCAGAGGTAAAGCCAGGTTTCATGGGTTTGACACTTACACATTTAAAAGAACCTTCTTTAAGGAAGAAGATGAAAAATACCTAAAAATCACATACAAGAGAAGTTCAAAAGCTTTAGCTCCACTAGCTCATGGAGAGCTACCTTTGGGAAGGTTTCAGGGAAAGTACATGCTAGAAATAAGAATGTGTATGTATTAGCACAGGGATAGTATTACTTGTCATGAGATTGCATATATTCGAGTCCTAACCTCGACACCTGTGAATGTGACCCTATTTGGAAATAGGACCTTTGCAGGTGTAATCAAGTTGAGATGAGGTCATATTGAATTGTGGAGGGGCGTAAAGCCAATATTGTTGTACCTGTCAAAAAAGGGAAAATTAGATACTTACACGTAGTGGAAGAAGGCATGAAATTATGGAGACAGAGATTGGAATGATGCAGTTTCAGGCCAAAGAAAATCAAGAATTGCCAACAAACACCAGAATCTGGGAAGCAACAAGGAAGGGTTCTCCCTTAAGTCTTTAGAGAGAGCATGGCCTTGCCAATACGTTCACCTGAGACTTGTAGTTTCCAGAACCATGAAACCAACCTGGGAAATTAACGCAATGAGGGAGGGAGTGAGGAAGAAAAGCACCAGAACCAGGCCTGAGGTTCATCAGGGCAAGATGAGATGTAGGAGAGCAGGTGGAGAAGATGTGACCATGGGGTGGGAAGGGATCCTGAGAAGGACAGGGTTACAATGGCAAGTGAACTAGAAATAGCCAGGAGGAAGGGGTGAAAGGCCATCTCCAGGTCACACTCCAGAAGGACCAAGCCCTGACCATTGGACTCAGCCCAGAGGAGGTCACAGTCAAGAATGACCTTGGTGGAATATTGATGGTGAAAGTCTTTTTGGCGTTGGTTTACCTGGTGGCTTAGACAGTAAAGGATCTGCCTGCAATGCAGGAGATCTGGGTTTGATCCCTGGGTTGGGAAGGTCACCTGGGGAAGAGAATGCCTACCCATTCCAGTATTCTTGCCTGGAGAATCCCATGGACAGAGGAGCCTGGCAGGCTACAGTCCGTGGGATTGCAAAGTTGGACACGACTGAGTGGCTAACACTTTCACTTTTTTAAAGAGAGGCCAGGAGGAGAGAACTGGGAGGCAGAAAGTGAAGGCGGTGTTTTTAGGGATAACTACAGAGGAAAGCAAAAGCATGAGATGGTAGCTGTCAGAGACATAGGGACAAGATTTTTTTTTTTTAATGAAAGGAAGAATGGCATGTTTGGATACAAGTGGAAGTGATCTGGTAGAAACTAAAATACTGATCACATAGGAGATGAAGGGGAGAACTTCAAAGGCATGTCCTTGATCCAGTGAGGAGGAGCAGAGCTTGTATATGGGATAAGGAACCTCAGTTTTACCACTTTCTTTCTCACCACTTATTCTCACGTCTCGGACCTTCCTTCTGGGATCACTTCCCTCTTTCTGAAGTACATCCTTGAGAAGCTTCCTTAATGGAGTCTTGTTGGTAGTGAACTCCCTCCAGTTTGTTTTCATTTTTGTTCTGTTGCTGTAAATATCTTCATTTCATCTCCCTACTTGAAAGACTGTTTTGTTGGATGTACAGCCTTCAGTTGGCAGTTATTTTCTCTCCGCACATGAAAATCTTAGTCAGTGTCTCCTGAGACTTATCGCTGCAGTTGAGAAATCAGCTGTCCGTCTAATTGTCATTTCTCTTTTCCTGACTGCACTTGAGATAGTTTCTTTATCTTTGCCGTCTGTGTTTTCACTACAATGTATCAGGCAAGGCTTTGTTTTTTGCATTTTCTGATTGGCATTCACAGGTTCAAAAGGCTTCTTGAACCTGTGGATGACTGGATGACTTTCAGAACCTGTGGATGACTGGATGACTCACAGGTTCAACAGGCTTCTTGAACCTGTGGATGACTGGATGGTGCTGAAAAGGAGAAACTCCTTCAGTGTTTCTCCCAGGGAGAATCACTCTAGAATCACAAACCTGAGAGATGAAGGGGCTTAGAGGTCCATGCCTCCCTGAAAACCAAACATCCAGAAAGTCTCACTTAAACACCTCATATTCATGGAGTGGTACTGGGAAGCTGCAGAGAATCCCTTTGGTGACAGAAGTGATCCACTATCTTTTCTATGTGTATCCTTCCTCCTGTGCTTGGTGATTTTTTCTTATGACAGCGTGCTCTAAAAGCTGCACCACAGATAAAATAAAAATGCTTTGCTGCTGCTAAGTCGCTTCAGTCGTGTCCGACTCTGTGCGACCCCATAGACGGCAGCCCACCGGGCTCCCCCATCCCTGGGATTCTCCAGGCAAGAATACAGGAGTGGGTTGCCATTTCCTTCTCCAATGCATGAAAGAGAAAAGTGAAAGTGAAGTCTCTCAGTCGTGTCCGACTCTTAGCGACCCCATGGACTGCAGCCCACCAGGCTCCTCCGTCCATTGGATTTTCCAAGCAAGAGTACTGGGGTGGGGTGCCATTGCCTTCCCTGAAAAATGCTTTAACTCCAGGGAATGCATCTCCATCATTCCTGAATTTGCCCTTAAAAATCCAAGGAGTGTGATTATCTTCCTTATAATTTAAGCTGCAGATGTGTTAAATCAAACAAGTCAAAGTAACATCTTGAAAAAATTCCTAAACTCTAAATTAATAACTTAATGCCATTTCTAATTATGTTGGGATTTTAAAATCTCATTCCTCAGATGAACAGAAATTGTGACTAAATATTGTCTAAATAATTAAATTTAATATTTTTAATAATAATGACATTGTGGTTATGTTCATAATTAATCATTACCTCTTCCTGTAAAACCTGTTTCATTTTAAATCAAACTTAGAACTAAGAGATTTTCAGATTGCTTTTTAAAATGTTGCCACTTTAAGATGCCAAATTGTCACACCTTTGAGCAATAAAGTTTTGCTTTCAGACTTTAATTTTCTCAGTTGGAAAACTCCTTCAGTGTTTTTCCCAGGGCTAATCACTCTAGAATCACAAACCTGAGAGATGAAGGGGCTTAGAGGTCCATGCCTCCCTGAAAACCAAACATCCAGAAAGTCTCACTTAAACACCTCATATTCATGGAGTGGTACTGGGAAGCTGCAGAGAATCCCTTTGGTGACAGAAGTGATCCACTATCTTTTCTATGTGTATCCTTCCTCCTGTGCTTGGTGATTTTTTCTTATGACAGCGTGCTCTAAAAGCTGCACCACAGATAAAATAAAAATGCTTTGCTGCTGCTAAGTCGCTTCAGTCGTGTCCGACTCTGTGCGACCCCATAGACGGCAGCCCACCGGGCTCCCCCATCCCTGGGATTCTCCAGGCAAGAATACAGGAGTGGGTTGCCATTTCCTTCTCCAATGCATGAAAGAGAAAAGTGAAAGTGAAGTCTCTCAGTCGTGTCCGACTCTTAGCGACCCCATGGACTGCAGCCCACCAGGCTCCTCCGTCCATTGGATTTTCCAAGCAAGAGTACTGGGGTGGGGTGCCATTGCCTTCCCTGAAAAATGCTTTAACTCCAGGGAATGCATCTCCATCATTCCTGAATTTGCCCTTAAAAATCCAAGGAGTGTGATTATCTTCCTTATAATTTAAGCTGCAGATGTGTTAAATCAAACAAGTCAAAGTAACATCTTGAAAAAATTCCTAAACTCTAAATTAATAACTTAATGCCATTTCTAATTATGTTGGGATTTTAAAATCTCATTCCTCAGATGAACAGAAATTGTGACTAAATATTGTCTAAATAATTAAATTTAATATTTTTAATAATAATGACATTGTGGTTATGTTCATAATTAATCATTACCTCTTCCTGTAAAACCTGTTTCATTTTAAATCAAACTTAGAACTAAGAGATTTTCAGATTGCTTTTTAAAATGTTGCCACTTTAAGATGCCAAATTGTCACACCTTTGAGCAATAAAGTTTTGCTTTCAGACTTTAATTTTCTCAGTTGGAAAACTCCTTCAGTGTTTTTCCCAGGGCTAATCACTCTAGAATCACAAACCTGAGAGATGAAGGGGCTTAGAGGTCCATGCCTCCCTGAAAACCAAACATCCAGAAAGTCTCACTTAAACACCTCATATTCGTGGAGTGGTATTGGGAGGCTGCAGGGAATCCCTTTGGTGACAGAAGTGATCCACTATCTTTTCTATGTGTATCCCTAAATTCATTGCTACTGAAGTTTTATAATGCCAAGGTCTTGCAAAAATGTCACTGTAATAGACAATGAAATGAAATTTCATTTAATGATTATTTCAACATGAAGACACACCTTATTATGAAAGCACACACACCTGGTAAAAATAAAGGACAAAAGGATAGGTAATAAAAATTGTCTCTTTCACCACTTCCCCCAGACCCATGCTCAGAGGTAACAGGCATCATAATTGGTTTTTAGGTTACTGATGGGAGTGTCCCAGCCCTCCCCTCCTCTCTACCTCACCCCTTTTCTTCTGGCTTCTAGGCAGGGAGCAGGCTTGGAGATTGGACTGGTGGTCAAGCGGTTCAGCTCTGGGCCATTCCTGCAGGAAGAAAAGGAGAGAATTTTGGGTAGGCTGTACACTTACTATTTGTCAAGTGCAGGGCTGAAGCTCTGCTCGTGAGATCTTCTCTACTCCTCAGAGTGCTACCCAGTCAGACTCAGGTCCGCTTGCCTGTGTACAGTAAAGTCGATCCACTGACACCAGGCTGTGGTGAAGGAAGGTACAGCATTTACTGCATGGCACCAGGCAAGAAGAGTGGGCAGTTCATGCTCAAAGCCCCAGCCCCGCTCACAGCTTTCAGACAAGGAGTTTTAAAGGCCGTTTGAGGGAGGGGGCTGCAGGGCATGTGATCAGCTCATGCATAGTTCTCAGATTGGTTGGTATCAAGGTGAAGTTTAAAGTGTCATCAGTTGTCTAGTTTCAAGCAGTTTAGGCGCTATGTTCTTGGGGTCAGCAGTTTTCATCTGATGGGGGTCTGCTTCCTAGAAAAAAGACATAGGAAGATGTATCAAGCCTTTATCCGTATCTTTAAGGGAACTGGCAGTTTGGTGATTCTGCTATGTGGCAGAATTATAGTCTAAATTGTTACCAGTTCTCCAGCGGAACAGTTGTTTTTGTTTCTGCATCTTCACATTTACTGATCATGACTCTTTTTTTTTTTTTTTTACAATTAACAAAAGTTCTATTTTAAAAACTTGACTTGTAATTCAGTATAATTAATTCCCGTACTTGGGAATATACAAAAATTCATATGACTAAAATTATATTTTAAACATAAAACCACAAGTGATATTTCATGGTTTAATTTTGGTGATCATTTTTTTTCACCTGTTAAGCAACAGGTTATCAACATTTAATCATTAACTCTTGAGCCAATCTTATGACATTCAAGGGAGGTCTTAGAAACTAAAGCAGAAGCCTTTTTAGTTCAGATAACAGGGACTCAGGCACTTGTTTATGGGTTCATTACCTGTTTTTTGATACTCTTCAACTTTGAGGGGATGTGCTTGAGGTTCAGGAAAAGAAAAGGTGTAAAATTTAGGGTAGAGATATTCAACCATAAACTCAGCAGAGGAACTCAGTTTTAGGGGGACTCGGTTTTGAGAGCAGCTCCCAGAGGTAGATATATTTTCCCCATTTTATAGTGAAGTGACCAAGTATCTAAGCCACCAAATGGCCAGCTCACAGCCACAGGGGCAGTGGTAATAGGAACAAACCCAGTGTACCCTTGTCCCTACCGTGCTGGTGGGAGGAGGCCTCGTGTACAGCTAACTCTGCAAAAGAGGCCAGTTCCTCCCCTACTTGAAGCTCTCTCTGCCCCTGGCATTCTCTGCCTTGGCTGCAAGGTGAAGTATGAGCTGTTTTCTGAGGCTCCTCTGGTCCCAGATGTGAATGGAGACTGGAGGTGAAACCAGTAGTACCTGCATGAGCCAGAGTGACCCCAACAGGATTCGAGCATGTTTCTTCATTGAATCAGATCTTTTCTTGCAAATTCAAGATGACCTCAGTCTCACACACCTGAATTCTAAATGAGGATATTACTCAGGATGAGTGAATATGCAGTAGAAAGTGTAAAGCAATTATTCAATCACATTTACTTGTACTAATTGGCTGTTACGCTATAAGAGAAAAATATTACATGCTGAGAGGCTTCCTTATGGCCATTCTCTCTCTTTAATGTAGGGATTGTCTGTGCAGACCAGCATGGCCAAGCAGGGGTTATGTTCATCCCCTCAGCCAGAGGTTGTGGGGAAGAGGCGTCAAGGCAACAGGCGCCCATCAGAGGCAGGAGTGGGTTTGGGAGGCAGAGCGTATTTGGCTCACGAGGTCAGAGTTAGAATTCAGTGAGGTCCCCCACGCTGACTGTGCCCATTCAGCCAGCTCCCTTCCACCCCTGACAGCAGCAGTCATCCTGTCCTCAGAGAGCTCTCAGGAGCCCTTCACACTCTTAGGATTCAATGAGGATCTCAGAGAGCTTTTGATTATGTGTATATAGCATCTATCAATAGCCACTGTCTTTGGGTTAAAACTGGAGGAATTGTAAAGTGTAAGAACACACAGCATCATGTGTTCCACGAGCTGTCAGAGTGACCTCATCATCACGTCACATGGCTTTTGAAAAGCACTGCTGCCCACTAGAGAGGGCCTGAAGTGGGAGCTGCTGGTCTTCGGGACATTACAGGGACAGTGTGCGTGCCTGGGCCACACTTTGAGAACCTCTGTATTAGGCACACCCCTGAGAACCAGCCAGAGGGAGCTGACCACGTCCCTGGCAAGAGCAGAGGCAACCTTGTGCCATGGTCAATGTCTCCTTTGGCCTGCTGCCTCTCTGGCTGTCTCACGGGCAACAGCCTGGACAGGTGGCCATCAAAGGCTGTTGACTCTATATGAACAGTCTTCCCGTCCCCAGTCTGCCTTCTTTGCTTATTTGCCTGTTTCCTTGAAGCTTTTTGGAGCTCTCCGACAGGAAGCACATCATGAGTTATTTGGGATTCATGTTATTTGGGATTCATGATCTAGATTCCTCTCCCCAATGCATTTGTGCAGGAAGTCTGGCTTTCCCCACATTGTCAATATCCCTATATAACTGAATCCCCGTAACTCAACCCCTGTAACTCCATCCTTGCTACATGGTTCGAGGAAGATCCTGGGATAGCGCTTTGTGGTTGCTGTTTGAGCTACAAATAAAAATGCAGTGAGAGGGCCTGGAGTGGGAACTGCTCTGGGGCCTCGAAGGCTGCGGGGGGTGCGGGGGGGGGTGCCCACTCTTGCCCATCATTCCTAGTTCACTGTCAGGAGGCTCTCATAAAGAAGCCCGCCAGGACTGGGAACACATGTTTATTTTATGAATGACTTCAGGGAGAGAGGAAAAAAAAATCATCCAGAATGTCATCCAGGAGGCTGTGTTCTTTTCATTATGTTTTGTCGGTAAACAAAAAAAATTGCCACATTTAATACTTACACCGGTCCTGTGGGATTTCTCTGATTAATGTAAAATGACAGTTGTCGCAACATTCTATATAAATACAAGTCTGTTTGCGGGAGCCTGTTCTATTTTTAATGTAAACCACACCTAACTTTCTCTGAAGGATGGTACCCTTGGAATTTGGAGTCCTGTCTGTTATCTCTTCATGGTCCTGGATTGTTTTAGGAGCAGCATGGAAGAAAAACTAAAGGCAACCCAAACTTTGTAGTTTAATGTGAGAATTATTCACCTAATTTTCCCGCAGCCATTGTGTTCCTTAATTTATTGTTGTGCGGAGCTGCGAGATGACGTGGTTAATGAGTGACACAGTGCGCTTGGTGAGCTGATCTATAATTTAGGAGGCTGCTGATGGTCTTAGAGCTGTCTGCAGCCTGAGCAAAGCAGGCAGTAAAAATGAAGAATATACTCACAGATGATACAAATATGCACAGATCCGTGGATACATGCACACACGATCTCTATTAGCGGCCTGTTGCCCCCTTGACATCAAGGAACATGAACTTACCCTTTCACGGTGAACGGGGAAAGCTGACATAGGGTCTTGTAAGTTTACAGTGGACTCTGGATGGCCCTTTAGAGGACCGTGATCTTATGGAGAGTTGGGGGCAGCCAAGAGATTCCATCAAAGGGAGTAAACACAATGACCTTGACACCCTGCCCCCCTCTCATTTCTCAGCCATTTCTTCCTAAGCCCATTTGAAATGCCACTGGCAACAGGATGCCCTTAATCACAGCAGTGGGCACCCTACAGCTAATTAGCTTTCCAGAGCTGAACCAATAGGAGACTTGGGGATGGCACCCTTCACAGTTTTCAGACAGGAATGGCAACCATGTGTCAGAACTTGACTCTGAATGGGATGACAAGCTTCCCGATGAGCCTGGGCTCTCGGCAGTTACCACGAGCCGTGGAATTTGGCATCAGTCTAATCTACTTGTCCTTCTGGTCAATGAGGAAAAGACCATGGGTGATTACAGAGGTGCACCTTCGTTCAAGGTCACACCTGGAACAAAAAGCCTCCTGAGTGGGTGCAGATAGAACACACTCTTCTTTCTGCTCTGAAATTCCCTTTTCATGGGGGATTACCAAGCAGAGGTCCTGTATTTTACCAGTGAGAAATGGCATGGGGCTCCTGCCACGTGCAACCCTGGGCATTGGGTTCTTTGTGTCTGATATAGACAGACAGCCTGTGAAGGGAAAAGTCTAGGCTGGCATCTTTGCAGGAATTCTTGACAGCCCCCCGACACCATACTGCAGATTTTCCAATAAATACGTCGAGTCTCTGTGTACCTCTATGGAACGGAGAGCACAGCATATTTACATACTGTGTACTAGGTTTAAAAATCAACTTTAGATTTGCTTTGCCTTTTGCAATCTCTTGAATAAAGCATTTTTGTAGCCTACTCAAAATCCTCTCTCTGTGTTTACATTTTAATGGGTATTCCAGTGAAATGGAGGATTTTTTTTTTTTTTTTATAAATTACATTTATCAGGAGAGGAGGTGGGGATGGAAACAGCCAAATAGCAGGGCTGCCTTCTCTCTAGCCCACCCGCTTCTCTCTTCATCAGTGGGTTACAGCCTCATGTAAGTGAAGCATGCCATTAAGCAGAAGGAGGAAAAAGGCCATTTTTTAAAATTTTGGTTTAAAATATACATCCCTGTGAGGTTGCAAGATTTTAAAATAGTAATTTAGGGTCTCAAATATCACTGAAAGAAATGAGTGTGTGTAAGGAGAATATGAAATCTCACTGGCCAGTGTGGAAGGCAACACCTGTTTTATTTAATGAGGTACCATGTAAGAACTGTCCTTACTGAGGGGATTTCCCTGGTGGCCCAGTGGCTAAGACTCCATGCTCCCAATGCAGGGGGCTCAGGTTCGATCCCTGGTTGGGGAGCTAGTTGCACATGCCACAACTAAGAGTTCGAACGCTGCAACTGAAGAACCTGTGTGCCCAACTAAGACCCAGTGCAGCTGAATGAATAAAGAAATAAATATTTTTCAAAAGAAGAATCATCCTTACCAAAAAGGAAGGAAAAAACAAAACCAAAAAATAACCTCCGCTGCAGGGCTGAGAAGCCTCTTGACTGCTTCCTTGTGACCCATGCTCTTGGCAAGAGACTTGGAAGTGACCTCAACAACGTGGGGACATTTTAGGGACAGATTTAGTTTCTGTAGCTGCTTGAAGGAAGTGGCAACCCACTCCAGGATTCTTGCTTGGGAAATCCCATGGACAGGGAGCCTGGTGGTCTACCCACCCTGGGGTCACAAGAGTTAGACACAACTGAGCGACTGAACAACAACATATAAGGGAAACCCTTCTTGGATCTTGGGGCACAGAAGGTACTTTCCGGACGCAATAGATACTTTCAGATGTGGAGACAGAATTTCTGCTTATCCCAGCATCTCACTGATATTAAGATCCTCTTGTACAAAGGGCCCCCTTATCACAGTGGATCATACAGTTTAATAAAATCGGGCCAAGGCAGCTTCCCGGGCTTTGCATCAGTGGAACTGCCAATGTCTTAATCTTCCCCTGGGGATGTCTCTCTTTCCTTCCTCCCCTGACATTCCCGGGAGATCCCCAATTAAAGCTACAGAGGCGGTTTAACAGTACACTCACCAGATGTTAGTTTAAAATGACCTATAACTGGCAGCAGAGATAGAAGAGGCTAAGCATGTCTGAGGCCTCCCGTGGCGTTTTCCTCTGCTGTCATTCGGTATGCAAATGAAGCCCAGCAGAACCTCCAAGCCAGCCCCGCCAAGCCATAAAACCAACTGCTTTGAAAGCAATGCATCAGTAATTCTCATCACCTGGCATCTGGAGTTCAGGACTCTCGCTTCTAACTAGAACGTGTCATAGCATGACTTAGGAGGAAGCTCGGATTTTGTACTCTGCAGACAGTTTAGACTGATGAGTCTGCTTGCTGAAGCTCATACAGCTCCCTTTAGGACAAACCATTTTTCAAGCCAAATCCAGGCCTGAGATGCACCTGCCATGATTCGACTGGACCTGAGCCCTGTGAACAAGAAGGCACATCAAGTGTCTGAAACACAAGAGACCACCAACAGGGAGGTGGGGGGCAAGTCAGATCGAAGGCCACCCTCTGGGGTTCTGTTTTGATTTTTTTGCTGTGAAAGTTATCAGTAAGTTGGAAGTGATTTAGATCTCAAACTCTTAGTGCAGTCCTGGTTCGCCCTGCAGAGCTGAGGGCTGGGAACCCATGTCTTTGGAAACAGAAGCCTTCTTTTCTTTTGCAGAGAACTGAAATTTATAGGCAGCATGTTCCTATCGGCGTATTTATCAAAGTAAACATGTAGGTTAAATCACAGTTTACCCAGCAGCCACCTGTCAGTTCCTTGGGATGCTCACAGTCCCCGAGATGCCCATCAGAACAGCTGAGTGCTTTCAGCTCTGTTCATCACCGGCCTGATGCCCCTGAGCTGGGCTCCAGCCTGCGGCTTCCTGATGCTCTGGATGAAAAGATGACCCTGCACCTGAGAGTCATAAACACCTCGCTCTGGGGGCGTGGAGGTGGGGTGGGGAGCCAAGGCTGGACTTTCACACGGAGGCAGAGAGAAGCCAGTGTTTGGCTTCAGAGAGATGGCAACTCGCACTACGTGTGTGTCCTCCAGGACAGGGGAGGGGAAGCCTGGCAGGTGGATTTGGGGGACAGGAATTCTGCCAGTCAGGGGAGGCAGACGCATTCGCAGACAGTGCAGAAAAGGAGGCCTCTGCCACCTTGGTGCTTTAGAAGCAGACATAGGCTTGTGTAGTGAGTGAGGTGTGGTTAAATGAGACTGATTTATCCACGGTGGAAAGGAGCACCTGTAAGGCAGGTTGGGCATCTCAAAGGCATAATTGTTTACCAGATGAATTAGAATGTGACCGCTGACTCACTGACTCCAGTAACGAGGCTTTCCTGCCCCCAAAGCAGCCCTGTTCTGGGCACCTGGGATGTTTCTTCATTCATTGTCCCACAAGGACAAACAACAGCAAAGGCCTGGGTTGATCGTCTGGAGTAAACACTCCCAGCATCTGCCTGGCTGTTGCCAACCTGGATGTATGTCAGGAGGGGTGACTTGGGGTGGTTCATTTCACTGGAGAGGGTGAACACAGCTGACCTGCCGTGAAGCCCCAAGTGGGACTGAGCAGCTCTGCTAGCTGGCAGCCTGGGGCTGGAACAGGAGAGAGACTGTGTGTGTGTGTGTGTCTGTGTGTGTATACAGGAGAGAGAGTGTGTGTCTGTGTGTGTGTATAGGAGAGAGAGAGAGAAAGTGTGTGTATGTGTACAGGAGAGAGAGAGTGTGTGTGTGTTTATAGGAGAGAGAGAAAGTGTGTGTGTGTGTACAGGAGAGAGAGAGAGTGTGTGTGTGTATAGGAGTGAGAGAGAGAGTGTGTGTGTGTACAGGAGAGAGAGAGGGTGTGTCCATGTATGTGTGTATAGGAGAGAGAGAGTGTGTGTGTGTGCACAGGAGAGAGAGAGAGTGTGTGTGTGTGTGTGTATAGGAGAGAGAGAGAGTGTGTGTGTGTGTGTGTACAGGAGAGAGAGAGAGTGTGTGTGTGTGTACAGGAGAGAGAGAGAGTGTGTGTGTGTGTGTGTACATGAGAGAAAGTGTGTGTGAGTGTATAGGAGAGAGAGAAAGTGTGTGTGTGTGTGTGTGCTTGTACAGGAGAGAGAGAGTGTGTGTGTGTGTGTATAGGAGAGAGAGAAAGTGTGTGTGTGTGTGTGTGTGTACAGGAGAGAGAGAGGGTGTGTCCATGTGTGTGTGTAGAAGAGAGAGAGAGTGTGTGTGTGTGTGTGTGTGTATAGGAGAGAGAGAGAGTGTATGTGTGTGTGTGTGTACAGGAGAGAGAAAGGGTGTGTCCGTGTGTGTGTAGAGGAGAGAGAGAGAGAGTGTCTGTGTGTACAGGAGAGAGAGAGGTGTGTCCATGTGTGTGTGTAGAGGAGAGAGAGAGAGAGAGTGTGTGTGTGTGTATAGGAGAGAGAGAGAGTGTGTGTGTGTGTACAGGAGAGAGAGAGGTGTGTCCATGTGTGTGTGTGTAGAGGAGAGAGAGAGAGAGAGAATGTGTGTGTGTATAGGAGAGAGAGTGTGTGTCCATGTGTGTCTGTAGAGGAGAGAGAGAGAGAGTGTGTGTCCATGTGTGTGTGTAGAGGAGAGAGAGAGTGTGTGTGTGTGTGTGTAGGAGAGAGAGAGAGTGTGTGTATGTACAGGAGAGAGAGAGGGTGTGTCCGTGTGTGTGTAGAGGAGAGAGGGAGAGAGTGTGTGTGTGTGTGTATAGGAGAGAGAGAGTGTGTGTGTGTATGTACAGGAGAGAGGGTGTCTCCGTGTGTGTGTAGAGGAGAGAGAAAGTGTGTGTGTGTGTGTGTGTGTGTGTAGGAGAGAGAGAGTGTGTGTGTGTGTGTATAAAGGAGAGAGAGAGGGTGTGTCCATGTGTGTGTGTATAGGAGAGAGAGAGAGTGTGTGTGTGTGTATAGGAGAGAGAGAGAGTGTGTGTTTGTATAGGAGAGAGAGAATGTGTATATGTGTGTGTGTGTACAGGAGAGAGAGAGGATGTGTCCGTGTGTGTGTGTACAGGAGAGAGAGTGTGTGTGTGTGTACAGGAGAGAGAGAGAGAGAGTGTGTGTGTGTGTGTGTACAGGAGAGAGAGAGAGAGCGTGTGTGTGTATAGGAGAGAGAGAGAGAGTGTGTGTGTGTTTGTGTGTGTGTACGAGAGAGAGAAGGTGTGTGTGTGTGTACAGGAGAGAGAGAGAGAGAGAGGGTGTGTGTGTGTACAGGAGAGAGTGTGTGTACATGTGTGTGTGCACAACAGAAGCCTGGGCCATCCACAATGCCCAGGGCTGCCTGGTGGGACTCCAACATGGACACCTGGCATGGGAAACCAACCTAGTTAGAACGAGCATGTGAGCCCAGAAATGGTTAATTCCCAGGCACAGGGCTTGTTATGTAAACTACCTGGGAAGGCTGAAGAGGTGCAGAAAGTTCTATTGAAAAGTGACCAGCAGTGCAATTGAGGTGGACACAGCCAGGGCAAGGCCCCCCATGGGAAGCCTTGAATGATCATGGTTCCACATTTCGTGTCCTGAGAAAGGAAGGGTGGCTGAGAGCGAACCATCCAGCCTCAATGCTGGGCTTGGTCTACAGAGCCCCTCGAGCAGGTCCTTCTCTCATCCATCCTTCTGTGTCCTGAGGAAACGGAAGTCACCTTTCACATCTTGCTCCGAGTGATAGCTCCCGGGGCCCATTCGGGAAGAGAGCGCGTGGCGGGGGCAGGGCCCAGAGGCCATATTTCTGCTTGGTTTATGTTCTTGAAGCCATGGAAGCAGCAGCCAATTCATAATGAACACGGTTTCTGAGGATTTGACTCTCCGAGTGGTTGCTTACACAGGCTATGACAGATCGTTAAGCGGACTGTTGGCAAGTCCACAGTCATGCGGCTGTTCCTGGAGGCCTGGCCTGGAGCCGGCTGCCCGATGCCTGTGAGGGATGGACGCCAAGGGCCTGTGTCCTCTCTGCAGCCTTTAACCAGGTGTGCTCTCTGACCGCTACGTGGCCCCCTTCTTTTGCAAGGTGGTAAAAGGACTTGCAGGGCTTCCCAGGAGGCACTAGTGGTAAAGGCCAACGCAGGAGAAGTAAGAGATGCAGGTTTGATCCTTGAGTTGGGAAGATCCACTGGAGTAGGAAATGGCAACCCACTCCAGTATTCTTGCCTGGAGAATCCCATGGACAGAGGAGCCTGGTGGGCTACAGTCCGTGGGGTCAGAGTCGAACACGACTGAGTTACTGAGGACATATATATGTGTGTGTGTGTGCGTCTTTATGGTTCTGCTCCTCTGGGGAACCTGAACTAGTATATGGATGATGGTGTCCCCTCCTCCAGAGTTTTGGGGATTCTGCTCCTGACTCTCCTGTGTTTTGACCCTCCCAGCCCCCAGCCTGGAGTTAGGACCCAGAAGGAAGGACTCGGAAGAAGTACAAGAGCACACTCCCTCCCGTGGAAACATCTGCATGCCAGTGGCCACATAACTTACACATTCACACCAGGTGATGAGGGACGAAGGCTACTCACAGGGACCGGGAATGCCTCACAAAGGCACCAGGCACATGCCTGAGCCTTTTATGTAAAGTACCCTGCGTGCACAGTGATGGGCTCAGTATGCTGACCCATTGTTCCTCCATTTATTTGAAACTTTACTGAGCACTCGTCAGGTCCTGACACTCTTCCAAGCATGGGGATAGTGGACCAGACCAAATCCTGACCTCATGGGATTTACACAACAAAGAGATCCAATAAACGATACATGTTTTGTTTATTTGGGGGGTAGATGTAAGTGCCACGTGAAAAAAATGTAGAACAAAATCACGGGCCCGTAGTGGTGATGGTTGCAAACAATATGACTGTACTTAATGACACTGGATGGCACACTTAGAATGGGTAAGAGGGCACGTTTCACACTAGGCATATTCTGGCACAATTTTAAACAAAATTTTAAAGTGTTCTAAAATTTATTGTTTAGATGGGGAAACAATGGAAACAATGACAGATTTTGTTTTCTTGGGCTCCAAAATCACTGCAGATGCTGACTGCAGCCTTGAAATTAAAAGACGCTTGCTCCTTGGAAGAAAAGCTGTGAAAAACCCAGACAGCATATTAAAAAGCAGAGACATTACTTTGCCAACAAAGGTTCGTCTAGTCAAAGCTATGGTTTTTCCAGTAGCCAAGTATGGATGTGAGAGTTGGGGCATCAAGAAGGCTGAACACCGAAGAATTGATGCTTTTGAACTGTGGTTTTGGAGAAGACTTTGAGAATCCCTTGGACTGCAAGATCAAACCAGTCCATCCTAAAGGAAATCAGTCCTGAATATTCATTGGAAGGACTGTTTGCTGAAGCTGAAGCTCCAATACTCTGGCCACCTGATGTGAAGAACTGACTCATTTGAAAAGACCCTGATGCTGGAAAAGATTGAAGGCAAGAGAAGGGGACAACAGAGGCTGAGATGGTTGGATGACATCAGCGACTTGATGGACATGAGTTTGAGCAACCTCCAGGAGTTGGTGATGGACAGGGAAGCCTGGCATGCTGCAGTCTATAGGGTCTCAAAGAGTCGACATGACTGAGCAACTGAACTGAGCTGAAAATGTATTGATGGCTGCACAAGATTATAAATAAAACCACTGAATTGTGGGTTTAAATTGGATGAATTGAATGGTCTTTGAGCTATATCTCAATAAAGTTGTTTTTGAAAAAAGAGTGATAGTCAGATGAGGGTGGATTATTTCAGAACAGTGGGCAGGGAAGAACAATCTAAGAAGGCGACCCTTGGTGGAAATTACTGTCTTGTGCAGGTCGATGCCTTGCCCACAGTGGCAGGTCTAAGATGCAAACCCAGGCCTGCCACCTCTAGACCTAGGACTGTTCTGTTGCCCATTCTGAGTGCTGTTTGTTTTTCCTGTTTTACAAGCCCTTTCATACTGATCATCTCACTCTGCTCTGTTCCAGGCATCCTCATTTTCTGTCTTTTTTTCCAGCAGACAGAGTGAGAAGCAGATGTTCAGGGCTTGACCCAAGTCCCACTGTCAGTGCCAGGGACCCATGCAATACTGTCCTGGGGGTCAGCAGACTTGTTCTGCAAAGGGCCAGTGAGGCAGTATTTTAGACTTTGTAGGCTGTATGAGCTCTGTGGCAACTCCTCAACTTTGCTGTTATGGCACAAAAGCAACCATAGAATTGTAAACACACAGAGGTGGCTGTGTTCCAATAAAACTTTATTTACAAAAATAGGCAGCAGGCTGGATTTGACCCAAGAACCATAGTTTGCCAACTCTTGCTCTAGCTTGTCATTTTATCTTCTCTAGAAGGACTCCCTATTAAGGAAGATGCAATTGGAGGGAGTCTCTCCCACTTAAATGTGTGTCCAGGAGAAGGCATGTGAAGTGCTCCAGCCAGCTGGATTTCCCCAGGGCAACAGGATGAAGGAGGAATATACACACAGAAATATCTGCATAGAGGACAAGGTTAAGGGAAGGCCTAGGAAGTAGCCCTTTATGGATGGTTGCTTTCTTCCATAGACAGCCAATGAGATGTCATCCATCCATCCACCCATCCATCCATCCATCTATACATATATACAAGTATACACACATGCATTCTTTCATCCATCCATCCACATGTCTCCATCAGTCTGCACTACCTCATTCTCAAACATTCTCAGCTCCTATTCTGCACCTGGCCATGAATTAGGCCCTCAGGCTTCAGTGGAGAACAGGACAGAATCCCTGCTCTCAAACAATCCCATGCATAGTCTATAAACCCAGGGAGTGGATGATAAAGATAAGGCATGGAGTAGCCTGAACGGTTCACCCTGGGATCCCTTCCTTCTCAGACCAAACTGAGGCCGACTCTTGTCAGCAGTCCCTCGCATTCTTTCAGGATCCCAGCTCCTTAACCCTAAATGGTCTCTGAGGTAGAAGTTTTCCCATAGGACTGTAGGCCAGCCTGCCCACCAAGCTCTGGATCTCTGTCCCAGGCAGGTAGAGGCCTGCCTTTCAGTCATGCAGGGCCCTCAGGAGCCCTGTGATCTGGAGCGGAAAGAGAGTCAGTCCCCAAGGACACACAGGTGGTGCTGAGGAGTGTGTGGCTGTTGGGAAGGAGGTGGGATCAGGAAGAAGAGAAGCAATGTCACCTCTCTCCTCCCCCCACAGAAATGGAGGACCAGCCCTTGTGTGCTGAGCAGAGTGGGACCCCCTCCAAAAGGTGGGGAACAGTTGTCATTATGTCCAGTGAAATGAAAATATCTCTTCTTTGTCATCTAGGAGCAATCAAAGTAGGTCAGGGTTGTTTTGGGTAATGACAACTAGGATGAGTTCTTGTGAGGGGTGCCCATGGCTCCCCTAAATTGAGCTGTCGCCCAGTTTGGAGCTGGCTCCCCTGCCAACGACAATGAAAGCGTTTGCCAGCCTGGGTTTCCCGGCTGCCACCCGCCTAATGTCAGTGTGATTGTTCTGCCATAAACATCATCTGTGTGTGTGTTATCTTCAGACAGCCTGGGCCCGGCCGCTTGGCCAGGGTCCAGGGCTTTTCTCTTCCCCAGAAACCCAGAATCGTGGCTGTCTTGTCTCCATGGCAGAAATGAGATGAGGCGTTCACACCCTGGGTGGGAAGCAGAATTAAATTTTAGAAGGCACTGTGGAGCTGACCGCCCACTGTAAGGGGAGAGGGGGGCGGCCAGCCTGGGTGTCGTCTGGTACCCTCATGCTGGGTAGGAGGGCAGATCATAGGAGCGACGATGCTGAATGGTACTGGGAAGCACTGGGTTGAACATGTGTTCGCCCTGTCCTCCAAACTGTCACCTGCTTCATTTCATCTTCACACTAAGTCTATGAGATAGGTTGTTGTCAACTGTTTTACAAAAGCGGAAACTGGGGTGCATAGCAGTTCCCTCTCAGGAAGCCAGATGTGCAGAGTCCTGTTCTCCGGGGGCTGTCCAAGCCACCTCGGGGCCTTCTCTGGAGCAGCTGCAGGTCTTAGATGGCCTAGAGGGAAGGCGGCCGCTGCTGCCAGGTGACCTCCGAGTCCTCCAGGCCCCATGGCCTGTCCAGAGACAGCGAGGCAGATGCAGGGGAGCCTGGGATGGGAAGCAGACTCCCTCCACCCTCCCAGCATGAACTCACCTGACTGCTCCTCTTGCAGTTCCAGGGTTCCTGGTGAACCATTTGGGGGTCAAGGTGGCAGGATTCAAGTTCTTTCCTTGCTAACCCATGACCTGCATGGGAACTGACTCAGAACCTGCTCAGGCTGTGGACAGGAGGTGGGGCCAGAGGGCTCAGAGGTCTGGGATGGGGAGAGGTTGACTCATGGTGCTCGCGGAAGGTGCCCATTGTAACAGAGAAGACTGTTCTTGCCCCCTGAACTCCTAAAGTCCTACAGCACTTAGGATCCTAGAATGCAGGGCTGGACCCTCGTTGTTGTTCTGGAGTCGCTCAGTCACGTCCAACTCTTTGCGACCCCATGGACTGCAACATGCCAGGCTTCCCTGTCCGTCACCATCTCCTGGAGTTGGCTCAGACTCATGTCCATTGAGTTGGTGATGCCATCTTTAGGAAACATAATTCAGCTTCTGTATTGGAAATAGGAAGTGGTTCGGGGGGAGGATGGTGTCCAAATGCCACCATAGGTCCCTGGAGGGCCTCACCTGGAACTCGGGGGCTGAAGACAAAGGCTGGCTCAAGCCTGAGTGTCCCCTGTCCTGACTGTCACCTCCCCAGTGGTTTCCCATCAGCCAAGCCTATCTTCTGAGAGGTATTTCCCACCCGGCCCATCAGTCAGACGCTGTCTCCTTGCTCCCATGAAGGCCTGAAGCCCCCTCTGCTCTGTGGGAACTGGTTCTCCTCCTTGCAGCTCATGGCCAGGCCCTGGGCCCCTTCTCCCTGCCCCCGAGTGCTGCTAAAACACTGTCCTGTGAATAGGAAATGAAAAGGGTACAACCTCATTTCTTCAAAGATCGCCCAATCTAGCCCAGAGGTATAATAAACCCCCAAACTTTCCTTTCAGGAATCATCTTTTCTAAGTCATATCTTTCTGTGTTAAGTGGTAGGCACACAATTGTGAAATAAAACGGAAAGCTTGGGGATGCCGAGTGACTAGAGGTATTTGGGGGAATGTGCCTTTTACGGTGGCACTTTTCCTGGGCTCAGCCTTCCTCGACTGTGGGGTACGTGGCAGCTAGAGTTGGTTGATGACACATCATGCTCTATCAGCTAAAGCTAGAGCCCTCTGCCTGGGTCATCTTGGCCATCCTCCTGTGGTCTTGTAGAACTAGGGCCTCGGTTATCTGTCCAGTGAGGGGTTTGCTTTTAAAACGGGAATTTGAGTAATTGGATTGCATAATCTTAGTTCACAACAGACCATTATTGTTTGGATTCCAGTGTTGGTTTCACTTTTATGACAATGAATGCGGCTCCCTTTGCGCTCCATGGGGATGCCCCATCCGCCCCTGCCTCTCCGTCTCCCAGAGATCATCACAGTCCTGAATTCACGCTTAAATTTCCTTCCCTGTTGTTCCTGTCATCACTTCTACGTGTGTCCCTAAATAACACATCATTTGGATTCACCTGTTTTTGAACACCATGTCACTGAGACCCGTTTATGTTGGTATGTAGCCAGATTCAACTCTTTTTCACAGCTGTGTAATATTCCACAGTTGTAATCTCTGCTACAATTCACTTAACCCTCCTCTTGCCTGTGGTCATTTAGTTGTTTCTAGGTTTCTGCTTTTCATACTGTTCATGGGGTTCTTGAGGCAAGAATCACTAGAGTGGTTTGCCATTCCCTTCTCCAGGGGACCACGTTTTGTTCATTGGAAGGACTTATGCTGGTGCTGAAGTGCCAATGCTTTGGCCACCTGATATGAAGAGCTGACTCATTGGAAAAGACCTTGAGGCTGGGAAAGATTGAAGGCAGGGGACAACAGAGGATGAGATGATTGGATGGCATGACCCAATGGACATGAATTTGAACAAACTCTAGGAGATGGTAAAGGATAGGGAAGCCTGGCATGCTGCAGTCCATGGGGTCACAAAGAGTTGGACGTGACTCAGCAACTGAACAACAACAAGGTTTTTGCTCTTATAAACAGCACTGCCCAGAGTCACCATGTGCATCTATGTGTCTCCTGGTTGTTACTTATTTGGGAGTTTCTCTCAGGAGTGGGCCATGCTGGGTGACCGCTTATCTAGTGCTATGACACAGACTACCCATCGTGAATGCCATTCACAGGGCCCGCAGGAGTGGCTGGAGTGGTTGGGGCAATAGCACTGGGCCTGGCCTGGCACCTCTCCTCTCTGTGGAGCCAGGACTTCTCCATGAGGGTTTTTTACCTTGTCCCTCCCAGCATGGCAACTCGAGCTTCCCAAGTGAGTTTTTCCAGTTGCCGGGTTGAAGCTGCTGGCTTCTATGGTCAACCCCAAAGTCTCAGAACTCAGATAGGAGTCTCACTACCATCACATTCTGTGGATAAAGATGATCAGTAGGAACAGAGCAGATTCAAGGGCAGAGGGTCAGCATTTCAACTCTCCCAGGAGTAGCAAACACTTGTTTTGACTAGATCCCATACAACAGGTGGCTCCTCGTCTTTACAAACTAACCCAAGAGATCACATCACTAACAGTTCCTGCCCCACGCTGGCCATGCACAAATGATTCCCAAACTCGTCATGCTCTGCAGACCTTGTCAGGGTCTCACTGGTGTCAGTGGAGTGGATATCAGCTGGGATCTGGTCCTGGTCTGATTTGCATTTCTGATCATGAGAAAAGTGAGACACCTCCTCCTAAAATTATCAGCCACATGATTTTCCTCTTTCCTGTTCAAGTCCTTTGCCCATTTTTCTACTTGGTTGTCTCTGTTGTTGTAAGAATTCTTTGTATTTAATGGACGCTCATCCTTTGTCCTTTTTATGTATTGCAAATATATTTTATATTCCAGTTTGTAGCTTCTCTGTTTCTTCAAGATGTCTTTTGATAAACAGAAGTTCTTACTTCTAATATGGCAGATTTATCAATATTTTATTTTACAGTTAGCATGTTTTAATCTTCTTTAAGAAAAAAATATCCTTCCCTGTATTAAAGTCAGATGGATGTTCATCACCACTTTTCTTAAAGTTTTGACATTAACAGTTTAATTCTGAATCTATCTGGAGTTGATTTCCTTTTTATTTTTTCGCTTTGGGGAAAACCAGTGTTGCTAACTCCTTTCCCATGATCTGCTGTGCTATTTCTGATGCATCAACAATGGTAGATGCATCCTGAGAGCCCTCTCATTGTGTTTAGAAGCTTTTATGAGTGATTTGGTTTTTAAATCTTCCCTGGTGAAGCTTCCCTTCTGGCTTAGTCGGTAAAGAATCTGCCTGTGATGCAGGAGACCACCTGAAGCACAGGAGACCTGGGTTCGATCCCTGGGTTGGGAAGCTCCCCTGGAGAAGGAAATGGCAACCCACTCCAGTATTCTTGCCTGGGAAATCCCGTGGACAGAGGAGCCTGGCAGGCTACAGTCTGTGGGGTCACAAGAGTCAGACAGGACTTAGTGGCTAAAACCACCACCATCACCATATGTTCCAGGCTTCCCAGGCAGCACTAGTGTTAAAAACCAAACAAACGCCTGCCAATGCAGGAGACATAAGGGAAACGGGTTCAGTCCCTGGGTCGGGAAGATCCCCTGGAGAAGATTATAGCAACGCACTCCAGTATTCTTGCCTGGAAAATCCCATGGACAGAGAAGCCTGGCGGGCTACAGTCTATAGGGTCACAAAGAGTCAGATATGACTAAAGCGACTTAGCATCCATGCATGTACCATATGACCCAGCAATCCTCCTGAGCATATACCCGGAGAAAGCCATTATTCCAAAAGATACATGCACCCCATTATTTATTGTAGGACTGTTTACAATAGCCAGGGCACAGAAGTAACCTAAACGTCCACTGACAGATGAATGGATAAGATGTGGCCCATAGGTACAGTGGAATGGGACTCGGTTACAAGAGGAACAGACTGTGCCATGCACGGTGATGAGGGTGGGCCCGGAGCGCGTCATGTAGACTGAAGGCATGAGTCTGCAAGAGAAAAACAAGCAGCATATATTAATGCACGTGTGTGTGGTACAGAAAAATAGTGCAGATGATCTCATTTGCAAAGCAGAAACAGAGACGCAGATGTAGAGAACAAATACCAGGTGGGGGGAAGGAGGGTGGCGTGGATGGGGAGGTTGGACATGACGCACCTACACTGCTGTGTATAGAACAGTAATCGGTGACTAATGAGAACCTGCCTGGAAAACTCCATGGACGGAGGAGCCTGGCGGGCTACAGTCCACGGGGTGGCAAAGAGTGGACACGACAGCCCACCCACAACAGAGCACAGGGAGCTTTACTCAGTGCTCTGTGGTAACCTAAACAGGAAGGAAATCCAAAAGGGGGATATATGTGTACAAACTGCTGATTCACTTTGCTATACAGCTGCTGCTGCTAAGTCGCTTCAGTCGTGTCCGACTCTGTGCAACCCCATAGACGGCAGCCCACCAGGCTCCCCCGTCCCTGGGATTCTCCAGGCAAGAACACTGGAGTGGGTTGCCATTTCCTTCTCCAATGCATGAAAGAGAAAAGTGAAAGTGAAGTCGCTCAGTCGTGTCCAACTCTTAGTGACCCCATGGACTGTAGCCCACCAGGCTCCTCCATTGCAGAACCCATTAATAACACAACGTTGTTAAGCAACTATACTCCAATAAAAATTAAAAGCAGAACCTTACAAATAATTCTAGTGGGAAAAAACAACAACAAAAAAGTGACGTGGTTGAGGCCAAGTCATATCCACGGGAACACCGATTTTTAAACCCCATGCCTCCCTGTCCACACCTCCCTCACTCTTTGATGGGCCAAGTGGGTAGGGTGAACCCTGAGGTCTCCCAGTCTGACTGCTTGGCTCAGACCACACCCAGACTGAATGATCTGCTTGGACTCCCCATCCCCACTGTGAAGATTCAGTCCAGCTCATTTTGTCTGGGGTCTGTCATGTGATAAGTGCTTAATGCCTGGGAGCTGTCATCTCTAGTCTGAGTTTTTTTTTTTTTTTAATTAGCATCTCTATCTCTCTATTTAAACCATGTCCTGTCCTAAATTCTGCTGCTGCTGCTGCTGCCGCCGCCATTCAGTCGTGAAGTCTTGTCTGACTCTGCAACCCCGTGGAGTGTAGCCTTCCAGGCTCTTCTGTTCATGGGATTTCCCAGGCAAAAATACTGGGGTGGGTTGCCATTTCCTTCTCCATCTAGTCTGATTTTTTACACATGGGCTGCAGTAAGTCATTCTGGCTGAAACATTGTAGTTGACCTAGCTGCCTTCTGCTCCCAAACAGGTGTGAACAACCACACCACAGCTGTGAAGAGAGAGATGGGGCGTGAGAACCAGCAGGATGGCTGGATCTTGAGCAGGGGTTTCAGGTGTGCGGCGAGGGTCAGTCTCCCACTGGTAGTCAGCTGCGGTTCATCCCTCAGAGCCAAAGAATCCAGGGACCAAGCGAGCTAACAATTGCCTTTGGGAGTGAAGCTGAAGAAAGGCTGGTCGCAGTGGTAATGTGGGGCTGGCTTTCGTGGGATAGTGGTGTTAGGGCTTGAAAGCCCCTGGGGTGAGCCAGTCCATCGCTTGCCCAGGAGTCAGAACATTCTTCCTTGGAACCTAGAAACTGAGAAGAGAAGTGGGCTCCCAAGTTCTGGATCTGGTGCCCCTTCACCTCTGCCGGCTGTGTGACCTTCAACAGGTCACTCTCCCTCTCTGATCTTCAGGTTACTTCTATTTAGAATGGAGGGGCCCCGTTCTCTCAGTGTCCTCCTATTAATGGTCTCTGGATCTACAATGGAGGCAAGTGTTTGATGATACCGACCTGTCTCACACTAAGGAATTGAAAGCAGCACAAGAAAAGCCCAAGAATTCACTTCAAATGTAAGCAGCTGAGGGCTTGCCTTTTAATTGGGTAAGCTTCAAAAGATAATGGCACACCTCCATATTTTTAAAAATCACCGGCCTGGCCACCCAAGGAGGTGGGTGGGTGTGAAAAGATGGGTTCAGCCAACAAGATTTTCTCCCTTCAGAATTATAACAGTCATCATGTATTATTTTGAAAATCTGGAGTATTTTGTTTTACTTCTTATTTCTTTCTAGCTTTATCGAGGTATAATTTACAAACAAATATGGTATATATTTATGGCATGCAACATGGTTTGATATGCATATTATGAAGTGATTACCACAATCAATTTAATTAGCACATGCAACACTTCACATATTTACATTTTCTTTTTATGATGAGGAAACTTAGGATCTGATCTCTTGGCAAATTTCAAGTATACAACCCGTTATTAACTATGGTCACCACGCTGTTCATTTGATCTCCAGAATGTGTTCATCTTATAACTGGAAGTCTGTACCCTTGGACCCACATCACCTCATTTCTGCCACTTGAAATATTTTTTTCTATTTCTTTTTCCTGTTTTTAAATTTATTTTTCAATTGGAGGAAAATCACTTTACAGTGTTATGTTGGTTTCTGCTGTACATATCCCCTTCCTGTTGAGCCTCCCTGCCTTCCCCCCAGCCCACCCCTCTATGTCATCACAGAGCACCAGGCTAGGCTCCCTGTGTCATATAGCAGCTTCTTACTGGCTATCTGTTTTACACCTGGTGTATATTATATATGTATATGTATGTGTATATATATATATATGTTGTTGCTACTTGCTATTTTTTAATGAATTTGTGTGAAAGAGAGTGGCAAGTTAAGCTGGAGCCTCTGAAATGAAGGTGGGCTCAGTGCCAGGAGGAGGCTCATCCTCCCAGCCCTCAGGGCTGGGCAAGAGGCGGCCTCTCAGAGCTCTGACTCCAGAAGAGCACTGATTGTTCACTTGAAGGCTGGGGTTCCTCCGGCAGGTACCCAGGCCCCTTCACCTTAGGAGGCCGGGCTCCTGACCCCCAGATTTTCTCAGGAGCCCCATGGGGCCCAGCCAAGCCACTGAGAGCCCGGGTCCTGATTCCACCCACCGGCTATCACGCTCCGGAGCCCAGAGTGAATCAGGCAGACGGCATAGATGCGTTTGTCCTCTGTCTCTGCGGGGTGGCCTGTCCTGAGCCGCTCAGCTGTTCAGTAACAGTCTCAGATCCCACAGGCTCCGCTCCAACTGCAAAATGCTAAAGAGATCCCGAGCTATTTATGGCAGGAAGTATTCAGCCACCTCCTCCTCATGCTGTGTGAGTCACGGTCCTCGGAGAGGACAGTGGCCAGAGGTTCTAAGAAATGGTTTGGGATTTGTCCCCTAGTCTCTGGCCTGTCCCCATTTCGCCTTCTCCATAGAAATCCACAAAGAGGCCTGGTCTGTTTCATTAAGAAGGGGCTTTGAGGCTCAGCCCCTGTTTTCTACAGTGAAACTGAGCTCCACGGAAGGGACTGACTCACCCAAGGTCACAGAGTGGGTGGTGGCCTGGCAGATCCAGAGCCAGGTCACCTGAGGCCTCTGCTGTCACACAGGTCATGGCCTTCAGTTATTTATTTATCTATTTTTAAAGTGTCTTTTGGTTGTGAGGGGCTGGGATTGGCTCAGACCAACTTGTGTTAGTTTCCGTAACAAATTAACCACAAACTGGGTGGTTTAAAACAATATAAAGATTATTCATTTGAAGCTCGGGAGCCTGCTGAGCTTGAAATGAAGATGCTTTCGTTAGGGTGTGGGAAGGGTTGGCTCCTTCCAGAAGCTTTGAAGGAGGCTCTGTCCCTGGCTGCTTCTGGTGGCTACCAGGGGTCCTTATCTTGCAGGTGCATCACCCCAGCCTCTGCCTCCATCTTCACTTGCCTCCTCCGTCCCTCGGAAGGACAGTCTCCCTGGATTTGGGGACCCTCCTAGTCCAGTATGACATCATCTTCACCTAGGTCTGCAAGGCCTGGTTCCCAAATAAGTTCATAGTCACAGCTTCTAAGAGTCAGGTAGTGGATGGATCTTTTTCAATCCACACAATCACCTGAGGAGTGTGGTTTGACAGATGGGGTGGAGTATAGACCTCGCGGCAAAACCAGGCCGTGGGCAGCCCCAGGGAGGGGCTGGCAGGGATCTGTGCTCTGTGATGCTCTGCGATGTTCAGCTCACTGTGTCTCTGAGTCTCTGCCTTGCTTGGCAGGCCTTGCTTCTCTTATCACTGCCAATCGGCTTCTACATTCTCTCGTATTTCTCTCCGTGACATCTGCTTCCCCTTCCCCGTCCCGTCTCTTGATTTCTCATTGCCTCATTTCAGCTCTTCCTACCTCGATCTAAGCAACTTCTGTACTCCAGTATCTGCTGCTAATCACTTCCTCCTTATACCTTTCCCCATTCTGATTTCTAAGCAGGGAAGTCCTATTGGCTGCACCCATCTTTTCTCCTCTGCAAGGTGACCCCACCCTGGCCAGCTGGCCAACTGGGTATCACGGGGTGTGCGTCCACCTTTGATCCAACAGCAGGATGGCACAGTGGTATCAAGTGCACACTGCTTCCTAACCTCCTGGGAGGGCCAGGAGTGTTGCAGGCACGTGGTGGAGGTTAGGATGCCCATGAGGGCACAGAGTGACTGCCTGCTCCATGCAGGAGAACTTCAAGGTACCGGAATCCAACCAAGTGTAATCGTCAAGTTGTCAGTTAACTGAAATGTTTCCAGTTTTATTCTAGTTTGAGAAGAAAGAGACACAGATAATAGGGACCTGGAAAAAAGCAACCACAGGAGAATGTTCTAGCTTCAGTCCAAGTCTCCCCTAAACTGAAAACAGTGACTTCCAGGGATGCTATGCTCCTTTAAGCATCAAAGAGAGATGGAGCCGCGCGCACTGTATCATGACCCTCGTTAGGCAGGAAACAGTATCTGTGATTGAGGAAAGAGTCTCCAGCAACACTCTCGGCTGCCCATCAAAGCTACCTACTCCTCATTTCTCAACTCTCCACGTCTTCTTTGGGCTTTTCTGTACACCTCTCTGTCACGATGCTGTTTGCAGCTCTGCCACAGTGAGTCATTTCTTCTTACCTAGTTGTTTAATTCTATTGTTTGTCTGTAAGATTCCATCCTAGGGCATACGGTGTCCCCAGACTGTGGGCTTAAGATGGCAAATCCACACTGTGATATAAACATAAAAGTCATTACCATCCTCCTCTAGTATATGTTAATGACACCGCGGGATGGTGATAATTAGATGAAGCATCATTTCACACCATCACCAGTGTGCTTTACATTTATTTATCGCCATTTCTTTCTCCAAAGTCAGCAAAATGGAGACTCGTACAATATCCCAAAGCATTCGATGAGAAAAAATATCCTACGACTGTTAATTACTGTCTTACGAGCCTGCTGATCCCAACATTCACCTGCAGCCTCTTTCTGGGGATTTCCTTCTGTCCCTCCCATCCCAGAAGCCCTGGACATGTGCCCTTTGCTCAGCCACCAGGAATGGCTGCGTTTGTCTGCCGCATTTGACTGACAAAGCACCACAACCTGGGCTTAGACAAATGAAATCTATTTTCTTACACTCCTGGGGACTAAATCCAGGGTGTCCTGAGGCCTCTTCCCCTGGCTTGTTAGATGGCCATCTACATCCTTAGTCCTTACACGGCCATCCCTCTCTGTATGTCTGTATCTTGATCTCATCTTTTATTTTTTCTTTCCTATTTGTTGAAATTTTAATTAGGAATTTTCAGTTCTTAAGGACAATGTATAGTGTGAATTTAAAGAGTATTTATAGATAGCATGCAGGCATAATATATGTTCACCTTAGTTATACATTTATATGTGTTATATACACATTTTTCATATTCTTTTATGTTATGGTTTATCACAGGATATTGGATATAGTTCCCTGTGCTATACAGTAGGACCTTGTTGTCTATCCATTCTATATATAATATCTGCATCTGCTAACCCCAGCCTCCCACTCCAGCCCTCTCTCATCCCTCTCCAGCCTGCAACCACAAGCCTGTTCTCAGCGTCTGTGAGTCTGTTTATTTCATAGATAACTTCGTTTGGGTCATATTTTAGATTCAGCATAAAAGTGGCATTTCACATTTGTCTTTCTCTGACTTACTTGACTTAGTCTGACAATCTCCAGGTCCATCCACGTTGCTGCAAATGGCATTATTTCGTTCTTTTTTTAATGGCTGGGTAGTATTTCATTGTATGTATATATATACACCACACCTTCTTTATCCATTCATTTGTTAGTGGACGTTTAGGTTATTTCCATGTCTTGGCTATTGTAAATAGTGCTGCTATGAATACAGGGGTACATGTATCTTTCACAATTATAGTTTTTTTCAGATATATGCCCAGGAGTGGGATTGCTGGATCATGTGGCAACTCTATTTTTAATTTTTTGAGGAACCTGTGCACTGTTTTTCATAGTGGCTGCACCAATTTACGTTCCCACCAACAATGTGGAGAGTTCCCTTTTCCCCACACCCTGTCTGGTGTATGTTACTTATAGATTTTTAAAATGTCAGCCATTCTGACTGGTTTGAGGGGATAACTCATTGTAGTTTTTATTTGCATTTCGCTAACAATTAGCAACATTGAGCATCTTTTCATGTGCCTGTTGGTCATCTGTGTGTCTTTCTGGAGAAATATGTATTTAGGTCTTCTGCCCATTTTTTGATTGAGTTGTTTGTTTTCTGTTGTTGAATTGTATGAGCTGTTTGTATATTTTGGAAATTAAGCCCATTTCGGTCTCATCATTTGCAAATATTTTCTTGCAGTCCATAGGTTGTCTTTTCATCTAATTTGTGGTTTCCTTTGCTGACAAACGCTTGTAAGTTTGATTTGGTCCAACTTGTTTATTTTTGCTTATATTTCATAAGAAAACATTGGTGTTCTAATCTTCTCTTCTTAGAGGACATTTGTCATATTGGATTAGGGTATGTGTGTGCTCAGTTGTGTCCCTGTCTTTGTGACCCCATGGATTGTAGCCCACCAGATTCCTCTGGAGAATCCATGGGATTCTCCAGGTAAGAATACTGGAGTGAATTGCCATTTCCTCTTCCAGGGGATCTTCCTGATCCAGGGATCAAACCTGAGTCTCCAGCGTCTCCTGCTTGGTAGGCAGATTCTTTACCTCTGTGGCACCTGGGAAGATGTTAGGTTAGGGTCCACTTCCAATGACCTCATTTTACCTTCAGTTCAGTTCAGTCACTCAGTCGTGCCCAACTCTTTGTGACCTCATGAATTGCAGTACGTCAGGCCTCCCTGTCCATCACCAACTCCCGGAGTTCACTCCAACTCATGTCCATCGAGTCGGTGATGCCATCCAACCATCTCATCCTCTGTTGTCCCCTTCTCCTCCTGCCCCCAATCCCTCCCAGCATCAGAGTCTTTTCCAATGAGTCACCTCTTTGCATGAGGTGGCCAAAGTATTAGAGTTTCAGCTTTAGCATCATTCCTTCCAAAGAACACCCAGGGCTGATCTTTAGAATGGACTGGTTGGATCTCCTTGCAGTCCAAGGGACTCTCAAGAGTCTTCTCAACACCACAGTTCAAAAGCATTAATTCTTTGGCACTCAGCTTTCTTCACAGTCAAACTCTCACATCCATACATGACCACTGGAAAAACCATAGCCTTGACTAGACGAACCTTTGTTGGCAAAGTAATGTCTCTGCTTTTCAATGTGCTATCTAGGTTGGTCATAACTTTTCTTCAAAGGAGTAAGCATCTTTCTGTAGTCACCATCTGCAGTGATTTTGGAGCCCCCCAAAATAAAGTCTGACACTATTTCCACTGTTTCCCCATCTATTTTCCATGAAGTGATGGGACCAGATGCCATGATCTTCATTTTTCTGAATGTTGAGCTTTAGGCCAACTTTTTCACTCTCCACTTTCACTTTCATCAAGAGTCATTTAACCTTAACTACCTCTTTAAACACCCTACCTCCAAACTCAGCCAGATTCTATGGCACTAGGGGCTAGGACTTCAACATACAAATTTGGGAGGCACTCAGTTCAGCCCATAACATGCACCAAATTCCCATGGACCTGGTGGCAGCCTTTTCTGAGCAAGTGAGATTCTTTACAGAGCTGCCTTTGTCTGCAGGGCATTAAACTTCCTAGATGCCATGTAATTGTTGATCATCCACCTCCACCCATGTCAAAAGTATTCTGGCTTGGATAATACATCCCATGGTCCTTCTTTTGGGTGGAGTTGGGAGAGTTTCTGCTTGGAGAGAGTCAGATGGTCCACTGCTCAGAGACACAACAGAGGCCAGCTCACTGGGGATTGGGTGCCTGTCATGCATCCACACTTTGTGTCAGGCACTGGTTGGGTGCTAGAATAGATTTGTTTTTCCTTGATCTGAAACACTGGCCAACTGGTATGTGCCAACTACCATACCACAACTTTCTGCTGTTGCTAAGTTGTGTCTGACTCTTTGCAACCCCACAGACTACAGCATGACAGACTTCCCTGTCCTTCACTATCTCCTGGATTTTGCTCAGATTCATGTCCGCTGAGTCTATGATGCTCTCTAATCATCTCACCCTCTGATGCCCCTTACTCTGTTGGCTTTCAATCTTTCCCAGCATCACAGTCTTTTCCAATGAGTTGGCTCTTTGCATCAGGTGGCCAAAGTATTGGAGCTTCAGCTTTAGGATCAGCCCTTCCAATGAATATTCAGGGTTGATTTTCTTTAGGATGGATGGGTTTGATCTCCTTGCAGTCTGAGGGATTCTCAAGGGTCTTCTCCAGCACCATGATTCGAAAAGCATCAGTTCTTCGGCTCTTCAGCCTTCTTTATGGTCCAGCTCTCATATCTGTACATGACTAGTGGAGATACCATACTTGGACAACTTTCTATGCAGTGAATGTAATGCCTAGTTGCTCAGTCATGTCTGACTCTTTTCAACATTTTGAACTGTAGCCCACCAGGCTCCTCTGTCCTTGGGATATTTTCAGACAGCTTTCTAGATGTGTTCCTTTATTATCAATACCGTGACCCTGTGTAGGATGCCTCTTATTATCATTCTTTTGGAAGTAGAAACTTGAATTCAGAAGGGTTGAGTAACTTGCTTAAGGTCACACAGGCTTGCTTGTGGTGGAGTGAGATTAGAACCCAGATCTTTTCAATTCCAAAGTCTATGACACTTGTCAGTGACTCATGAGTTACTTGAGACAGAGCCATGATTCCAGCTGGACGCCTTGGTTTCCCTTCCTGTAAATGAAACAAAATTGACAGAATCAGGCTGGGGTGCTTGTAGTGTTGGTTCTTGCTTTGGTTTCCTGGGGCTTTCTCAGCAAAGCTCCACAAACGGGGTGGCTTAAACAACAGGGATTGATTGTCTCACAGTCCTGGAGGCCAGAAGTCAGAATCAGTCAAAGGTCCAGTGAGGTTTGTTCCTTCTGAAGGCCATGGGGGAGCATCTGCCCCAGGCCCCGGCCAGCCTCCGGTGGCCTGGGATCCTTCCTCCTTGGCTTGCAGATGGTGTTGTCCTGGTGTCTTCACGCCATCTTCTCCACGCATGTCTTTGTGTCTTAATTCCCCATTTTATAAGGACACCAGTCATTTGGATTAATGCCTGCTCTGATCACCTTACCCTAACTTGATCATTTGCAGAGACTGTGTTTCCAAATAAGGTCACATTCACAGGTTAGGGATGGAAGTTAGGACTTCACCATCTTTTGGGGGATACTGTTCACCCCATAATAGCACCAGGACCTCATCTGTAAAGTCAGCCATAATGAGTCACTATCTTCCCAGCCTTCCAGCCTCAGGCCAGCATGCCAGCCCCTATGCAGAACTTGTGAGGGGAGATGGTTCTTCTGGTGGGAAGGAAGAGAGTGGGGTTTCAGTATGGGCCTGCCCTGGGATCTAACTCTAGGGTGGGCACACCTTTCCAAGTGCCTCTGCCGTGGATCCTTCAGAGCCACCCCTTCCTCTTTGGCTGCACCCCTGGCCTTTGGCCAGGCCCCAGCCCATCCTTCTGGGTGGGGGAGCTCCCTCCTGGGTGCTTCCTGCCACCCTCTGTCCTGGCACCTCGTGTCCCCCTCCACCTGTTTCCCCACAACAAGGACAACTCGGCCTGGAAACTGTGGGTGTGGTGACCCACCTGGAGCTGGGGAGGTGCCCAGAGTGGGTGCTAATTGATGATGCCATTTCACTCCCAGTCCTCCTGACCCTCCCATGTCCTGAGTCCCTTCAGTGACCTGAGCTCATAGTCACACACAGTCACATGATTGCAAACTTGGGGGAGACCTGAAATGTTACCTCTTATGTTATTCATTTCACCCTCCCTTGTCTGGGGGAAGATATAAGGGTTATGTTGGCTCTGTGACGTCAACCACAAGAAGCAGGCAGCTTGGCCTCTGGAAACTTCCTGTACTGAGATGCTCATAACCCCTTGCTCACTGCAGCCTGCTTTTTGTGCTGGGAAGTGCCAACTGTCAGAAAATCTCATTTATTTTCTTTTTACTGAGCTGAAATCCATCTCCCAGGACTGCTAGCTCATATTGAACTGGTGGTATAGAATCATAGAGGGGAGTTTATACAAAGAAAATTCTAAGGATGTGTGGGTATGCAGGTGTGAATGTGTGGGTCCAGGTACGTATGCAACACACACACGCACACACACACACGCAGCTGCTGTACAAGGCAGAACCTTCTCAGAGCTGGGGCTGTGTCCCACCATGTCCTGCCCGGGTCCCATGCTTTCTCTTGGGCTGATGGGGAGGGATCACTGCCGTCTGAGAATGTGTCTCTTGGCTGCATTGTCCATGCTTTCGGTCTTGGCTGCTCGCTGGGTCCTCCAGGTCTGCCAAGGGCAGGGCTCACCCGCTGTGGCTCCTCTCAGAGCTCCCTTGGAGCACTCTGTCCGTACAGACCTCACTGTCCTAGAACACCTGGGACTCATGGGGCTGGGCAGTGGGACCCCGGAACGTGACACAGACAGAGCCACCTACCCGAGTAAGCGCTTTCTCCGGGAGAGGGTCCAAGTGGCCTCATACTTTTCCCGGGCACAACCCTGGTGTCTGAAGAAGTACTTTCATCTGGGGAGGGTGCAGAGCTGGCAAAGTGTTCTGCCTTCTAATCTCAGCACCAGGCACTCTGGGAGCTGGAAACAGCCAGGTAGAAACTTGTAGCAGAAGGAAGGCCAGAAATGCCTCCAGGCTCCTGACTCGGCCGAAATGCAGATTGCATGGTGCTCTCCTGGTTCAAAGGGCCAAGCATCTCCCAAAACTCAGAGGTCACCCACCAGTGAGGGAGCCAGTCCAGCCATTCAGCAGGGAATGTTGCAGTGGCCTCTGTCTGGTCTGTAGGTCAGTGGTTTGGCCCCGTGGCTGCACCCTGAGATGGGCTTCCAGGGGAGGCGGGTCAGGTGGGGAGATGAACCCGGAAACTGACAGGGGAACGAGTCCATCTTTCATCCAGGGCATCACTGCCTTCTGGGTACATGTCCAGCCAGGGTGGGTCAGTCACAGGGTCTTCGAGGAGCAACCGTCATTTGGGAAACCTTTTAACTGCCTTTGGAGCTATGCGTAAGCCCCTGAGGTGCAGGGTAAGATGCAAGCACAGTGTATTATTTGGGTTGACATTTATGGCATGGATAAACAGAGCGTTGTTACTACCGAATCATGAGCCTCCAACCACAGGGAAGGCAGTGTGCTGAGAGCACACAAGTGCGAGAGGAGTTTTCCTACAAAAGAGAACAGAGCGCAGAGCGATGAGCTCCTAATTTTTAATACTACTGCTCTAAAGCAGGGAAGCGAAGAGCAGAAAATTGAAACCATCAGAAAAGCGTCAGGTTCCAGGGCAGCCAAGACAGAAGTCAGAGTCGACGCTGATGAAATAAGTGGGCTGGTTCCTCCTTCAAGGAGCGCCCCAATTCTGGGAGGGGTGGGGGGAGGAAAGAGGCAGGGAGGAGGAAGGAGGGAGGGAAGGCGAAAGTCTAGCAGGGAAAGGACAGGAAGGAGGCGAGAGAAAGATGGAGAAAATCAGAAGAGGCAGGAGCAGAGGGAGAGTGGAGAAGGGGGGTCAGTGGTCACGGAACTTGGCATCGAATTTTTTTCTCCACTTAGTCCACCCTGAGCTTCCTAGTTGCCTCTGGGGGAGGGGACATGACTTTTGTCATCTAGGTCACAGTGGTCCCGGCTGTTTGGCACCAGGGACCAGTTTCATGGAAGATAATTTTTTGACGGATGGTAGGGGGGTGGCTTTGAGATGATTCAAGCACATTACATGTATTGTGCACTCTATTTCTATTATTATTATATCAACCCCACCTCAGATCATCAGGCATTAGATCCCAGAGCTTGGAGACCCCTGATCCAGGAGGCTTGATGGAGGGTATGCCTTGACACCTCCTAATAAGGATGACCGAGAGGATTCTTCAGGCTGTGGATTCCAAAAAGCAGATGTGCTGTTGACATTGTCAAGTGTTTTTGTCCTGGCATCTTCACAAAGCCCTCTGGAGGTTACTATCTTGTTGAGTCATTGACAGGGAGAGAGTGGCCACGGTAGGGACGATTCCAGGCTCCAGGTGTTGAGTGTGGGGTTTGTGTTGGAAGGTGTCTGTCCTGGCTGATTTCCCCTCCAGGGAGACTTCACGGCCATCGGCCAGGGCTCCCCTGCCCAGGGGAGGGATCTGTAGTCAGCCATAATGAGCCATGTGTTTTCTGGGCCTCGTGGCCTCAGTCCAGCAGGCCAGTTCCTACGTGGCCCTAGGAGGGCAGCTGCACCTTCTGGTGGGAGGGGCAGTGGGTAGGGTCTTGGCGTGGGCCTGCTCTTGGGTCCAACTTGGAGGGGCATTCTGTGGACCAATCAGGAGTGCCCCCTCTTCCCCGGCTGGACTCAGTCTGGTGAGAAAATGCCAGAAAACTGGTGTGAAACATCTCTTTCTTCTCCAAACAAGCCATCCCACCAAGGCACAGACATTGAGGTCAGAGGGAGCCCTGTCCACCCTCCAGAGATAGCCTCAGTACTCGAGATGGCCAGAGATGTTATGGAGCATCTGGAGGTTCAGACACTGGCTGAGATACTCAGAGGTCACCACCGGATGAGAGGGCTGCACACAGAGACCAGTGGTCAGGAACCTAGGCAGTCAGCCTGGGTCCTGATGTGACCTTGGTCAAGTTACCTAACCTCTCCCAGCGTCACTATCTGTTCACCATTGTTAGGTAAACAGACCCATGTTTGGTCCCAAATGGCCATAGCCTCCCAATTTATTTCTCCAACTCTGACCTCTCTCCTGAACCCCAGACTCCTGTGTCCAGCATTTACTCAGAGTCTCCTCCTGGGGTCTAATGAAGTGAAGTGAAAGTCGCTCAGTCATGTCTGACTCTTTGCAACCCCATGGACTATATAGGCCATGGAATTTTCTAGGCCAGAATACTGGAGTGCGTAGCCTATCTCTTCTCCAGTGGATCTTCCCAACCCAGGAACTGAACTGGGGTCTCCTGCATTGCAGGTGGATTCTTTACCAACTGAGCTATCACCTCTCTAATTTAACACCCAAAGTGGAACTCTTTTTAAATAAATATCTACCGAACTCATTCCTTCCAAGTCTTCCTCACCCGCCCGCCCATCCATTTTCTCTAAAAACCGAGGGGGCTCCCTGGATTTCTATCTTGCCCCCTTTTCCCATTGAATCACTCAGCCCTGATGACTCTGTCCCTGAAATACTGCTCAAGTCCATCCACCTCTTTCTTCCTCAGCAGCAGAAGCTCCCTCCTGAGTCCCCTATGACTCACTTTGTATTCAGCAGCCAATATGTGGATCAAACCATATTTTCCTCCTTAATATTCTCCAGTGGTTCCTCTTATGGGGTTTTGCAGGTGGATCAGTGGTAAAGAATCCATCTGCCAGTGCAGGAGACGCAGGAGACATGGGTTTGATCCCTGGGTCAGGAAGATCCCCTGGAGAAGGACATGGCTATATCCAATTCGGTGTTCTTGCCTGGAAAATTCCATGGACAGAGGAGCCTGGCAGAATGGAAGAGTCAGACACAACTGAGCATGCATGCACAGCTCTTCTTGTGCCTAGAATATAATCCAAACTCCTTCCTGTGGTCTTCCCACCCCTGCTGGGTCAGGCCTGCACTCCAGCCTCAGCTCATACCAAGCTCCCCTGCTGGTCCTCAGGGTGGCTGTGCCTGACCACACCCCAGGGCCTTTGCGCACACTCTTCCCATTGCTTAGAACACCCTCACTCCAGATGCTGGACACCTGGCTCCACTTATCCAGGCTAAGCTCAAATGTTCCCTCCTCTTTCCCTGGAGAACTCGGGGATGGCATCACTATGCATGTCCTAGAGACAAAAGCTTTACCCCTCCCCTCACATCCAGAAGGACAGAGAGAGCTCAAGCAGAGACTGAATAGTGGAGACTTCATGTCAGGGATGCTGTTGGTGGGATGGTGGTCTGGGCTGAGGACCTCAGGTGCTCCGTCAGCAGGCTTCTTCCTTTGGGTTGGGGTGTTCTCATAGAGTTTCCCTGCTCCCCTATCCTGGGTAGACAGGCCTCTGGATAGGTGGGTGCATGCTCCAGGCAGTTCCCGGGGCCTCTGTGCACCACACATCTGTTGTTTGTCAGTCACTCAGTCATGTGCAACTCTTTGCGACTCCATGGACTGCAGCCTGACAGGCTTCCCTGTCTTCTACCATCTTCCAGGGTTTCCTCAAACTCATGTCCATTGAGTCAGGGATGCCATACAGCCGTCTCATTCTCTGCTGCCCTCTTCTCCTCCTGCCCTCATTTTTTCCGAGCATCAGGGTCTTTTCCAGTGAGCTGGCTCTTCTCAACAGGTGGCCAAAGCATTGGAGCTTCAGCATCAGTCCTTCAGTGAATATTCAGGGCTGATTTCTTCTAGGATTGACGGGTTTGATCTCCTTGCAGGCCAAGGGAGTCTCAAGAGTCCTCTCCAGCACCAGAGTCCGAAAGCATCCGTTCTTCGGTGCTCATCTTCCCTTATAGTCCAACTCACATTTGAACATGACTACTGGAGAAACCGTAGCTTTGAATATATGGACCTTTGTCGACAAAGTGTCTCCTCTGCATCTGGGCACTCACTCATCGGGAAATTTTCCGACCTGGCTCTGGGCTGTGACTGATGCTGTTCTGGCTCCATCCTAAGTCATCCACACTAGAGGATCATGTGTGAGACTTGTGTTTACAGAGTCTCTGAGCCTTTTCTACCTCAAGATGCTTGTGGAGACTACAGTTAGTTTGCAGGGTGACTTCTCCTCCTAAAACCCCTAAATGTAGGTGAAGGGGAAGCTCTAAACCTAAGGGCCTCTGGCAGGCTGCCTGTCCCTGGGAGTCCCTGAGCCCACCAGGGTTCAGCTCTGCAGGGACCCAGGCTGCTCTCTTCCCAGTGGCTGGTTTTATAGGGAAGAGATAGGATGATGGTTTGGAACCAGGCCTTTGGAGCCATGTAGACCCAGCTGCAAATTCTGCCTCCTCCTCTTACTGACTGAGTGGCTGAGGACAGGTTACTTCTCTGAGCCTCCCTCTCCTGCTCTGTGCTGGGGCCAGTGTAGTGTCCGCCCCTCGGGACTGGACTGAGGATGCCACGGGGCCCCAAGTTCATGTCAGCCAGTGGCTTCTATGATGGTCTCTGCTCAGTGGTCATTGACCTGATGCCTGCCCTCCCTGCTCACTGCCCCGCACAGCCTTCTGCCGGGTCACAGCCAATACCGATGCTCCCTGGAGTCTTCCATCTGTTCTGACATCTTCTGGGTCCAATAGTGCAGAGCCTATTGGTACTTTGGTGGGGTTTTTGGCTCACAGAAGGTTTGGGATAAAACCAAGGGCCCTGTGATGTTGTCTAGCATCATGGTACATCCAGCGGGGGAGGTGGGGGGGCGGTGTGTGGACACATCCATAGGTTCCCTCCATCACTTTCCATCCTTACCTAACAATGCAGAGAACCCAAGATCCAGGCTCCCTCTTTTAGATTTATTGTTGGCTGTGCTGGGTGCTCACTGCTGCATGGGATTTCTCTAGTTGCAGAGGGGACGTCTTCTAGCTGTGGTATGCAGCTTCTCATTTCAGTGGCTCCTCCTGGAGCATAGGTTCTGGGCACGGGCTCAGTAGTTTCAGTTCCTGGGCTCTAGAGTCCAGGCTCAGTAGTTGTGGCACATGGGCTTAGTTGCTCCATGGCATGTGGGGATCGTCCTGGACCAGGGATCGAACACATGTCTCCTTCTTTGACAGGTGGATTCTTTACTTCTGAGCCACCAGGGAAACCCTAGGCCCCCTTCTTAAGCACCATTGCTTCGGTTCCCTAGGGGCCATCCAAGGCTCCTGATGAGAAGGGAGGATGTGACCTGGTAGAGGGGGAGCCTGAAGGGAGAAGAACTAAGTTGCCCAGACGCTAGGATCTCAAGTCTTGACATTGTCCCTCCCAGCTAGGCAACCTTGAGCCAATTGCTTAATCTCTTTGGGCCTCAGTTTCTTTGTTTATAAAGTAGGGATAACGATTTCCATCTCAGGGATGTTCATTCTTCCATTTAACAAATGTGAGAGGGATTGTGAGGAGGCTGGGAGGGCTGGATTTATGCAGGGCCCACCCAGATAGTCCTAAAAATGTCACCATTTCTCCAAAGGGCTCTGAAAGCCGTAAAGCGTTTTTGGTTTATTGGTTGGTTTTTTGTTATTTTTAAACAGGGGACTGTCATTCATTTGTATTCTGAAAAGATGATTCTGGCTCATAGGTGAGGACTAGGTTGGAGACTGTCAGGATGGAGTGAGACGCATGCATAGCAGGCAGCACAGTTCCTGCCGTATGGGACGCGCCCAGGAGCACCAGCTGTTGTTATTGTGTTCACCATGGCAGTCGTTGGACAAGCAGCCGGTCTTCCTCATGAAAGGGATGCGCTCTAGCTCTGGAAATCCCACTTCAAAGGACAAGGGTTTCATCTATAGTTGTAGGTCCTTGTGCTCCTCTGTCTAGGGGGCTGAGGTCCAGTGATGTGTAATGAAACAGCTGCCAGTCAGGAGGAAGGGAGTGTGAGGCTGCTCTGAGGTCGGGGGCTGTGTGTGTCCGGCAGTGGGTGGACGGGGGTCCTAGGCAATCGTGGCTCATTGTGAGGTAGGGAAGCCAGTCGCAGGGCTTAGAAAACAAATTGGTTCTTTGCATTTTCATTGGATTTAGATACAGTGAATTAAAGTTTGTTGGTTTCATACAGTCAACCTTGGAGCATTTTGAAGTCCAAGGAAAGGGATTTAGCTCATTGTTGCTGAACATTGAAAAGAGTTTTCAGTGAGAGGCCGTGGTTCTCTTCTTGGTGTGGTCTTGTCCTTCCAGCGGGAACCTTGCTGGGAAACCTGCTGGTCTCCGCCGCCACAGTCGTCATGTGTTTGACCATGTTGGGCTTTGTTCTTTTCTCTTCTCTTCTTTCCTTTTCTCTCCTCCTCTTCCTTTCTTTTTAGTTCTTTCCTTGCTTTTTTCTCCTTCTCTTCTTTGCTTCTCCCTTTGCTCTGTCCCTCCCTCTCTCCATCCCTCTGCCTCTCTGAAATAGCTCGAGGTGAAGCCCAGGTTCGAGCCATGAGGACATACTTTGGAATTCCGACTCTGCCACCTGTTAGTTCAGTGACTTTGGGCCAGTTACTCAACACATCCACCGCCTCAGTTTCCACTCCCAGAAAACGGGAACAGTAAACACACCTGCCTCCAGACTGGGCTTGAGGATTCAGTGTGAAACACCTGGGCTCTAGAACTTGCTCAGTAAAGGTAAATGTTATTATTTGCCTTCGTGCTAAGAGGCTCAGTTGCATCTGACTCTTTGCGACCCCATGGACTGTAGCATGCCAGGTTCCTCTGTCCACGGGATTCTCCAGGCAAAGAATACTGGAGTGGGTTGCCTGCCCTCCTCCAGGGGATCTTTCTGACCCAGGGATCGAACTTGCGTTTCCTAGCTCTCCTGCATTGGCAGGCAGGTTCTTTACCATTAGCACAACTCTCTCAGTGAAGGGGAGTGTTGCTATTTACAAGCAGCTCTATGAGAGGCGATCCGTGTGCCGTCTCCACTGGCGGCCCTTCTTGAAGGCCGAGCCGAGGCGCAGACTTCATTTTGGACGGCGCTCGCTTGTTCTCTGGGTGCCGCCAAGGACACAGCTGCTGGCTGCTCTGCGCGGAGAGCCGGCCCGTTGCCCTGCCTTGTTCCAGCCACAGGACTCCTCTCCTTCCCTCCCATCCCTCTTTGGTATTCGCAGTCTGTCTGCTGGGATCTGGTGAGTTTGCGCCCCTGGACCTGCCTGTGCAAAGCTCCCTCTGGTTTGGAGAAATCCCTGGGTGGGATTCTGTTTAGGGCTGGAGCCGGTGCCCCATCCGCAGACCCCTTCCCCACTTGGGATGGTGGGGGACCATCATCATTCCTGCAAGGCTGTACACACCCTCAGTGTCTTTTTGGTTGGCTGCAGATGGGGCCCCGGGTTTTCAGGGCTGTGTGAATGCTTCCCTGGTGGCTCAGAGGTTAAAGCGTCTGCCTGCAATGCGGGAGACTTGGGTTCGATCCCTGGGTCGGGAAGATCCCCTGGAGAAGGAAGTGGCAACCCACTCCAGTACTCTTGCCTGAAGAATCCCATGGATGGAGGAGCCTGGTGGGCTACAGTCCACGGGGTTGCAAAGAGTCGGACACGACTGAGCCACTTCAGTTTCACTTTGAGGCTCTCTGTATGCTGGGAGCATAAGGGGATCACGAATTTCTTTTCAAAAGGAAGGTCCAAGCCCAGATCTTTGAAAGGCGTATGGACACAGAAAACATCCCCTTCCCAGGCCCCTCTGAGTTTCCCTCTTTGCCAGTAAAGGGACGACAGCAAGGCTGGGGTCAGTGGCCCCAAACCCGGTGCTCTTGTCCCCCAGCAGAGGAGGCCAGATGTCCACTTGCTTTTCTGTGTCTTCAGCTAAAAACCTTGACTTGATAAATGAGTTGTGACCTTGAAGGAAATTCGCCTATTATCTAGGAGTCATGGAAGCAGATATTGAAAATGGACTTCATTTATTTTACGAGGAGTTGGAGCATGTCAAGCTTCTCGTGATTAGTAATAAACTCATCTCCGCTTGATCACTTTTTCCACTGTTTGTATTTTTTATTGGTGTGGTCGTGCTCAGGTAGCCGTCACTGATGGCAGGCTGCTTGGGGCGTGGAGCTGGGTTCTTCCTCTGGGGCCCTCCTGGTCCCTCCAGCCCCACAGCCTCCCCACCCTCCCTCCCTTTGCCTCTGCTGCTCCTTCATCGCTACGCTTGGACTTGCCCCTCCAGACCCAGCTACCTGTGCAGAAATAAATCTTAGGTACTGGATATAGCTGTGTTTTCCTTCCTCTTCCTCCAAGGGAAAGTGATTTGCAGCTTCCTTCTCATGTCAGCCAGCCACCCTCATGTGCAGCGGCAGCCTCATGGTCAGAGGAAGCACTGCTGTTTCCGGACTAAACGAGGCCTCAGGGTCTTGTTAACGGGGCTCCTTGCCGTGAACTGCGTTGTTTATGGGCCGGCAGGTCGCTCGGCTTTGTCTCCTCAGCCTCTGATTGGCACTGACCATTCTGGAAAGCGATAGAGAGGCTGCAGGCCCCGCAGACCAGTAGACCAGCTGCAGCTCTCGCTGCAAAGTCTCCCCTTCAGCAGCCCGGAAGGCACACAGGAAGGGGGGAACCTCCCTTCTAGAAAATTCTGGGAGGGTCATTCTGCTCCAGAGCTCAGGTGGAGTGGGCTTGCTGTGTGCCGGGGGTGATGGCCGAGAGTTCGTGGGTTCCTGCTCCATCTGTATAGCCCCGTTGTCCCTGGGAGGGACCAGGTGATTCTCCCTCCCTTTGCCTCTGCTGCTCCTTCATCGCTACGCTTGGACTTGCCCCTCCAGACCCAGCTACCTGTGCAGAAATAAATCTTAGGTACTGGATATAGCTGTGTTTTCCTTCCTCTTCCTCCAAGGGAAAGTGATTTGCAGCTTCCTTCTCATGTCAGCCAGCCACCCTCATGTGCAGCGGCAGCCTCATGGTCAGAGGAAGCACTGCTGTTTCCGGACTAAACGAGGCCTCAGGGTCTTGTTAACGGGGCTCCTTGCCGTGAACTGCGTTGTTTATGGGCCGGCAGGTCGCTCGGCTTTGTCTCCTCAGCCTCTGATTGGCACTGACCATTCTGGAAAGCGATAGAGAGGCTGCAGGCCCCGCAGACCAGTAGACCAGCTGCAGCTCTCGCTGCAAAGTCTCCCCTTCAGCAGCCCGGAAGACACACAGGAAGGGGGGAACCTCCCTTCTAGAAAATTCTGGGAGGGTCATTCTGCTCCAGAGCTCAGGTGGAGTGGGCTTGCTGTGTGCCGGGGGTGATGGCCGAGAGTTCGTGGGTTCCTGCTCCATCTGTATAGCCCCGTTGTCCCTGGGAGGGACCAGGTGATGCCTTCCCAATGAGATTCTGGGGATATGAGGACTCAGAGACTAGCCAGCCTTTTCTCATCCCTGCGCCCTAAGGATGCTCCCACGCCGAGGAGGGGCCCCAATGGGTACCAGGATTCACAGGTGAGCTGGGCAGCTGATGGCCCCAGGCCCAGGACAGGGAAGACAGTTGCTGTCCCCCTAGAAGAGGCTGCCAAGACCCCACTTCTCTCTTGGCCCCCTGGGTGCTCCTCACAGTGGACCCAGTGCATCAGGAGGAGGGAGACTCAGGCAGCCCACCTACCACCCCTGGGAATCTTAGAATCATCTTTACTTTTCAGCAGATAGTCCCCTTCCTCTTGCAGCCTTCACTTTGAATTCATTTCTCTCTCCCCTGCTCTGCTTTTGCAATTAATTTTTAGCTCTTTTTGTGGCAAGAAACAGTCTTAATCACTGTCATTTGCAGAGGTATGGCGGTCTGCAGAGGGACCCGTGGGCCATGCTCAAGTGTCTCTTTCAAGCTGGTACGGGAACTCCAGCTGTGCTCTTGGAGTAGAAACTCTGAAAGGGAAGAGAGAAGGCTGTGTGTGAGAGGAGAGAAGATAAAACACCTGCGTCCTTCTGAAGCGGGCTTGGGTAGGATTTTTCAGAGCGAGTGTGTTAGTTTGTTAGAGGGAGGCTGCTGTCACAGAGCAGCGCAGACTCTGCAGCTTGGACCACAGAAATCCATCCTCTCTCCCTTCTGAAGTCCAGGGTTGGGGGTTGTCATGGTTTCCTCCTTCCAGAGGCTTCGAGGGAGAGTCTAGTCCATGACTGTCTCCTAGCTCCTGGGACTCTGCTGACGGTCCTCAGCATTCCTCATCTTAGGGATATAGCATCTTTGCCTCCATCTTTACAAGGTGTCCCCCTGGATGCATCTCTGAATCTTAACTTCCCCTTTTTTTAAGCACACTGGTTGTCTTAGGTGAGGACCACCCTAATAGATTCATTCTAACTTAATTACCTCCATGAAGACCTTCTCTCCAAATAAGATCATGTTCCGAGATACCAAAGTTGGGGTTTTAACAAACGAGTTTTGGGGATTTCCCTGATGGTCCAGTGGTTACGATTCTGCCACTGCAGGGAGCAGGGGTTCAATCCCTGGTCTGGGAACTAAGATCCTGCATCCTGCTGAGCCAAAAAATAAAAGTAACACATATTTACAACGCATTGCCCATTAAAGTGTTGAAAAATATGGATTTTCAGGGGGATACAATTCAGTTCGTAACAGCTAAGAAAGGAGAGACCCAGCCTGCTGGCCTGGCTGCGGTTCATCAAAGAGGCGGGTTCTGACAGTGACTCCCGCTGAGAATGTGTCCGACGGGACCACTGTGCTGAGACAGTGGAATGTGGGACTGAGAAGACAGGCCCCCTAAACCTCGGTTCAAATCTCAGGTCTACTGTTAATTAGCAAATAACCTCCATCCGATGATCTCAGTTCTCCAAAGCGCAGTCCCATTTATGGACGGCATGACCGCCCACCTTGGAAGGCCGAAGGGGGTCCAGTGAAATAAACAATGGAAAGTGTCCGTGCACCCACCCTGTGCTGGAAACATGATCAATGCTCACGGACTGTGCCTTGCCCCCAAGTCCGCATGCCCCTTGAAGCTCTTCCTTTCTGTCTGGGCCTCTTACCCACATCCTCGCCCAGCCTGGCAGTGTGTTTGGTCAGTGCCAGCCACACAGGCACAGGGATTTGCTGCAAGAGAAGAAAGCCAGAGGCTACCCCGTCTCCTGCCACATCTGCCACCTTCTCATCGCCGGATGTGTCTGCAGCCACTTGGCAGTCACGGCACAGCACGGCTTGGTTGAAGGGAGTTTACTGCTGAACTTAATAGGGTGATTTTCTGCAGCACATAAATCTGTCTGTGCTCGGCTGAGGTCTCCGGGCTCTGGGACACCAGCCATTGTTAATGGGACTTGCCCCCCTGGCAAGCAGGGCTGTGAGTATGAGAGCATCGTTCTGGATGCTTCTTCCTTGAGAAGTGCTATGGCTCACGGGAAGATTTAGCAATAGAAGCTCACGTTGGCTCTTCAGGTGCTGTCTGCCAGCCTGGCCAAGGGGTTGCCTATGACAGAAAATAGGAGGGATGCTGTGTTTGTTTGGCATTTGCGATCCCTCGGTATAGCAAGCTGCCACCTTAGGGTTAACAAAAAGGGGTTTGGGTACCACACTTCTCTCTGACCATACCCTCATTCATTTGCTCCACAAATATCTCCTGAGCCCATAGCTTGGGCCAACCCAGTCATCAGTACTGGGGATAGAAAGGAAACAGGGCAGATTTTGTCCTCAGCTTCATGGAACGTAAAGTCAAGCAGAGAGAACTCAGATCAATATTCTGTAGCAACCTAAATGGGGAAAGAATTTGAGAAAGAATAGATACGTGTGTGTGTATAACTGGATCACTTTGCTGCACACTTGAAACTAATGCAGCATCGTTGGTCAACTCTGCTGCCATGCTTAGTCACTCAGTTGTGTCTGACTCTCTGCAACCCCGTGGACTGTAGCATGCCAGGCTTCTCTGTCCTTGGGATTCTCCAGGTAAGAATACTAGAGTGGGTTGCCTTGCTCTTCTCTAGGGGATCTTCCCAACCCAGGGATCAAACCCTGGTCTCCTGCATTGCAGGCAGAGTCTTTACCACTGAGCCACAAGGGAAGCCCCATTAATCAACTCTACTCCAATACAAAATGAAGCATTTTTAAAAAGCCAAGCAGAGAACTTCGGGGTAGGGGTGATCAGGAAAAGCCTCTCTGGGGAGGTGGCCTTCTGGCTGATCACTGCTGGGTGGTGAGTCAGAGTGGGCCAGTCTGGAAGGGGAGGCTGCAGAACCTGGGCCCCGGAGGAAATGACTCCTTTTCCTTCAAGGACTTTTGTGATTCTCATTGTTTACTGCATAGAAGGAGCCAGAATATACAGGTCCTGTGTGCCCAGTCACCTAAATGACTTTTCCATCAGCTTGACTTTTTAAAAAGTCAAGGTGAATCTCATTTCATGCAATAAATATTAACCTGGAAGGTTGGGGCACATTAAACTTTCATACATCACAATCGATTTCTTACACGAGAGGGGACTTGCTATGAGTTAAAGGAGTTGGGGGTGAAAAACTCCCTTGGTGGAAGTCCCCTGGTGCCCCCATTCCTCTGGGTGGGGTCCATGCACATCCTTGGTTCTCCATTCCCTTTTCTCAACATCTGCATCTCTGCCTTGATTCCCAGTGGCCTGGGCTGCCCTCTGCCCTGTCTACCCTTTGAGGAGGAGTCTCTGATATCCACCATCTAGGAGTTGGAAAGTGAAAGTGTTAGTCACTTAGTCAAATCCGACTCTTTGTGACCCCATGGACTGTAACCTGCCAGGCTCCTCCATCCTTGGAATTCTCCAGGCAAGAATACTGGAGTGGGTTGCCATTCTCTTCTCTAGGGCATCTTCCCAACCCAGGGATCAAACCTGGGGAATTTAATATTCCTAAAATAAATGGGCCACAGTCCATCTATCTTTGAAAACCCAACCATGAAATTTTCTCTGTATTCAGACAGGGCCAGGTAGCCCTTTTGCAAATAGTCAGTTACTCGCAGATGACTCAATATACTCTCATGGTCCTGACCTGCTTCCCATTCCAGTCACCTGGGTTTGTAACTTCCACTTTTTCTGTCTTAGCCTTTCTGTCACAGTTGGTGAGTATAGGTAGAGTTGATGGTCTTGAATGGAGTCAGTGGGTGTGGATGGAGTTGGGTTGAGTTGATGAGTGTGGGTAGAGTTGGTGAATTGGGGTTCTTGGAACAAAGGCAATTGTCAGAATATGACTGGAGGAACCTGACTATTTTCACCAATCAGATTAGGAAAGCTCTGTCTAGAAGCTGGAGGATTTGGGGGAATTTTGTAATGCAGACACACCTGGGGGAAACACATGAATTGTGTGTGGGTGATCCCACACCCTTGTCTGACCTGAGTACTAGGTCACTGCAGGTGTGGTACTCAGTCATCATATTACTCATGGACATGGGGCACTGTTTTTCTTAGCTCCATCTCATTGGGTGATTAATATCTTTTTTAATGTTCAGCTGCAGTGAATTCTTAATAAATTATTTTGTAACACATTGAAATCACTTTGTAAGCTTTTCGTTAACACCTTTAAGAGGCCTCTAGCTATAAAATATTACTTTATCATCTTCCCCACACTGGACATTTGATGTAATACTCACGTCTCAGGGCTTGTTAATAAATAATGAATGGAGAGATGATCTGGGGGGTGACCTTTTGTAGGACATCATCCGTCAGCCAAACTTCATTTAATCTTTCCTTTTACACCAACTCCAGGCTTGCAGGATATGCTTGCAGTTTGCAGATCAGCTGGTTTGATTCCTGCCAGTGAGTGATATTTCTGCAGGAAAGACAGCTAATGTTGGATGTTGCTTGTCTCTGGGATCTTAGGAGGATTTAGGCCCAGTGATGGAAGGTCTGCTTGGGGAACCTGCAGAGCAGGGAGGAGGAAGGCTCTTTGTCTCCTCAAGGTGCTGACCCCAGAGGGGCTCTATGTGTCTGGATGTGGCAGCCCTGTGACCAGCCAGCTAGGTGTGGGTGTCTCTCGAAGGAGCTTCTGAAGAAGGGCCCTCTGCTAAATCTTTCATATCTCACTAGCCCTCCTCCAAGGCACGGCAAGGCAGAGCAGCACAAGGATCCAGACATGTGTGGCCAGCTCCCAGAGGAGGGTCACAGAACTGTTAAGTCACTGAAGTTTAAAATCAGAAAAAGAAAAAATCCCCAAGCCCAAGATGTTTGTTTAGCTTGGCTCCATCAGTTTGCAGAGAGGAACTGGGTTCAGAAAAGCCAGAGGTCTTTCCCCAGGTCACATGTGGGGCCTAGCAGATTTTCCACTTGACTCTTGAACTCTGGCCTCCGTATCCAGACCTCTCCATTAGGGGATGGCTCTAGCTTCACTTGGTTTGTTTGTAAACAAATTTTTATTAAATGCCAACTATATGCAGCATTCTGGGGACACTGCAGAGGGCAGGGTCCCTGCCCTCCGGGATGATGCCTGTTAAACTGAACAGCCCACAGCCATCATCACGTCTCCAGGATGTGCTGTGTCAGGGAAGGGAGGGGACTCCAGCAGTTACGGGGGAGGGAGAGTGAGGAAAGGCTTCCCTGAGGACGGCCTTGAAGTGAGACACAAAGATGGTTAGGAGGTCCTGGGGTCTGTGGGAGAAGGGTATCCCTCTGGGTGGTGCACTAAGGCCACCAAGATGAGGTCCCCTGTCTGTGGCACTTGGCTAAGGCCAGTGGACATATTGCACATGGTGCTTCCGGCATCCGTCAGAGGCCCCAGCACAAAGCAGGGGTTCTGCACACGTGTGCACGGGGAATGAATGAACCAGCCGGGGAGCCACCTGTCCACCGTGACCTCTCCAACCAGACAGGTCAGGAGTGGGGGTGGAGGTGGTGACTGGTTCCAGAGTGCATGACCTCTGGGCTCGGTGTGATTGATGATGAAAGACTGAGAGTCATCCCAAAGGGTGACCTTCTCAGGGAGCAGCTGTGACCTCCAGCCGGCCTCACACTTGGCCTTGAGGCCCTGTGGGGACTGACCCTGGGGCCGTGGTCCCCAGAGGTCACACTGCCTTCCTGCCTCTATGAAGAGGTCTTTCTAGCTCCATACATGTGGCTGCCCCTCCCCCAGGTGGGCTTAATGGCCCGAACCTATAACACCAATTCAGGCATCTGAAAATCACCCTAAAAATTATCTCCAGAGTTTTATTTCCTCGAATCCTGAATAGATCACATTTTATTGTTGAATACTGAAATCTCATTACTTTAGGAAGTGCTATTACTAGGCTATTACTTGAAAGGAATTCCTCTCTCCTGTTCTGATTAAAACCTCCTGTTCATATTAAAAAAATAATTTCAGACCTTTCTTTTTTTTTTTTTTTTCTATGCTTCTAAAATTCTAAATGTGCTGCAAAGTCTCTCTCCTGGGGCCTTGTGCCAGGGTACAGCCTCACCAGGTTAGTCTGGGAGAGCGTGGCCCTGGCTGGGCTGGGAAGCTGGGTTCCCTTCTGACACTCCTGCATGGTGAGTGCTGTGCAATGCTTAGTAGCTTCAGTCATGTCCAGCTCTTTGCAACCGCATGGACCGTAGCCTGCCAGGCTCCTCTGTCCATGGGGATCCTCTAGGCAAGAATACTTCAGTGGGTTGCCATGCCCTCCTCCAGGGGATCTTCCCAACCCAGGGATTGAACCCAGCTCTCCCACATTGCAGGCGGATTCTTTACCATCTGAGCCACCAGGGAAGCCTGCATGGTGAGGATGATCCCTTTCTCCTTCTGGCCTAGCTGCTTCATAAGATGGTTATCATGTGCTAAGATTAGACATGAAATTCTCATTGCAGTTTTGGCTGAAATGGCAGCTCCTTTGTTACTGGTTTGAGCCAACTCTGGGGTCATTTGCCAATAAGACAGTTCTGGGAATGGTGGCCATATATAGTCCAGAGTTTGGCTTTTCCATGGCTTGAGGATCTCAGGGGAGCTGGCTCAGTCTCCCAGAGGGCAGTCAGGACCCAGGTCAAGGGACTGGTGGAAAGTGCCACCCCTGGGAAAATTTCTTGTTTTTTTTTCCATGGATTTCTTCCACCTCTCCAAAGCCTTCCTGCTTCCTGGATCTGAGTCTCGGACTTGAGTGGTCATCAAGGCTCCACAGGTCTCACAAACTTTCATCACACACTTAGCTGCCAACATCCTGTCTCCTCTGGTCTCTGCGTGCTCACCGTGACCCGGGTGGACACAACCCAGCTGCTGACATGAGGTGCTCAGCAAATGTCTGCTGGAGAGCAGTTAGCATCAGCACCCAGGAAGCAGCGTGGGTTTGGGGAGGGAGGTGAACCTAGGGCTTGTTAAGGACAGAGGTAATGTTTTGGGTACATCTCATTCCCCCAGGCCAAAGGCACCCTGACCAGTCAATTCCAACGCGCCCGCCTTTGCTCACTGCTTCCCTTTGCTCTTGGCCAAGTCCGTGGATCTAAGCCTTGAGGTGTGTTTCCACCTGGATACACAGTCCTAGTGACGCAGCCTGGGGTAGAGACCCCCACTCCCCCTGCTCCGCCAGGTCTGCTGGGGATTACGCTGGAGGAAGGAGCTTCCTGACCTTGGCTGGCAGGAGCCTGGTGGGGACCCAGCTCCTTCCACTCCAGGGGCTGTTCTGCCAAGGCCACAGTCTGCCCGGGAGAAAGCTCCAAATAGCTCTGCGGCCCCACCTGTGCACTTGGTTGGGTGCGCACGCAACTAGAATTCTTTTCTGGGCTCTCAGCAGATGGAATTATTTACAACCACCGGGGCCAAGATTTCCCTGCTCCACAGACAACTTGCAGCAGGTGAAGCTGATGCTCTCCTCCTGCTGGGAGCTAATGATAACATTCAACAATCCCTCCCCACCGATGTGTCTTCAGTGGCATGGCCAGGGATATGTTTATTTCCCCGGGCAAGTGAGCATCTAAACCTTCGCACCTACAATGAAGGGCTCTCGGAACACAAGCTGGAGGCACCCGCACTGGTCTCCTGCATTGATTCGGACTGCCAGCCAAGCCACCACCCCCTCTGAGCTGGGTGAGGGTCGGCACCCTATTTCTGATCCAGCCCATCCGCCTGGGTCTCTGGTCCCCAAGTTAATCTGGGATGGAACCTCACAGATGGCTTCCTTCTGATGATGCAAAATCTGACCTTTGCCTCCATCTCCAGGCCCCTTCCCTTCCCCTCACCCCACGCTGCCGCCCGCCTTCATCTCTGTGCTTTTCTTTCCTCTTTAAAAAAATCCTGCTGACAGGAGCTTTCTTCCTTGTCATTTTGGAGATCATCAACAAATTCTATAGAGAGGTGACCTCCATTATGAGAAAGAAACGGTTTGTTGGCCGGGACCCAAGCTGAGGAGTTGGAACTCTTTTGACTGGCAAGGTGACATTGTGTGTCGCATCAGCATTCACGGCCAGCGTTCTTCTCCTAGGAGAGTAATTATTTCTTTCAGAGCGAAAGGTCCAATTTGCTGTAAAGAACAGAGCCCCAGGTAAAACGGAAGAGCCGGCTGCAAGCTCCCTTGACATAAAGGAGACCCGACTGCCCCCTGTCCCCAGCCTCCGTCCAGACTCTCCATCATGATGACCACACCACCAGATTTATTATGTTTATTTTGTACTTCCGTCCTGTCATAACACATTCGGGTGGCTGCGCCTGCCTGGGGTGAGGGCTGGCTTGGCAGGTCCAGCCGACTGCCCAGCCGCTGACACGGGCTCTGTGCCATCAGCCTGGCCCTGCTCTGGGCAGAGGATGACGGGACTTTTTGGAAACACGTGGGGAGGCTCTGCACTGTCCTGCTCTTTCTCCAGATCACAACCCCATACACAGCCTCGGGCCATTACAAAGGGGACGGGCAGACCTGGCATATGGCCTTGGACTTAACTGTGCTCTAGACCTCATGTCTTGAGCCTCACCCTGACCGAGACCCTGAGCAGACACTTGGCACCCTTCATCTCAATGGGTCCAGACAGCTGGTCCATAAAAGCAGTCCCGTATGCCCTTTTGATGGATGAGCAAAGTGACGCTGCAGGTGGTGAAGCTTTTCCAGACCCCACCCTGCACTAGGACAGGGGCTCCGTGACACCTGGGGCAGCACTTATCACCTGTGCCGTCTTGGTTCGTCCTCCGCGGTTTCTTCTGGAAGGCTGCTGTAGCTCAGCACCCAACACTGTACCTAGACGCGGCAGGCATCCCGTATGCTCTTGTTTGATGATTGAATGGAAGTGAGGTGAGGTGAATTCCTGTCCGCAGCTGCCTAGCTGGTCACCCACACAGTCTGGATTCAAGCCCTGCTGTTCTACCCCAAAACCCAGGCCACAGACACTGCCCCTCCTGACTCCCCATCACACCACCCCTGTCATGCTGAGTTTGACCCCCACACCTCCCCTCCTCTCCCTCCGGTTGGGGGTTCAGTCAGACCTGGGATGTTTCCTGAGACCAGAGGGGAACAGGTGGAGGCACAGGCACCAGAGCAGACTTGGTCAGGTCCTAGGTTGGGTGAGTGGCTTCCTGCCCCCCCTCCACCCCATCCCAGGGACCTGGAGGAGGTAGGGTGGTGACCGTGGTGAGAAGGCTCTGAACTGGACCCACAGCCCCAGGCCTAGGAGCAGGATGTGTGTGTGTGAGCACAATCATGTCTGGCCCTTTGCGACCCTATGGACTGTAGCCCACCAGGCTCCTCCATCCGTGGGATCCTCCAGGCAAGAATACTGGAGTGGGTAGCCATTTCCTCCTCCAGGGAATCTTCCTGACCCAGAGCTGGAACCCGCGTCTGTGTCTCCTGCGCTGGTAGGCAGATTATTTACCACTGAGCCCCCTGGGAAGCCCAGGAGCAAAATGGGGGACTTCCAGTTGCCACACTGGTCTGAGTTGTGAGCCCTGATGGCATTCGGATGTGGCTGCTTTGGCCTTATGTTTACGATTACCTGGCTGGCCGGGGGCAGGACAGAGTTGAGACTTGAATTCTCTCTGCCACACCCCAGTTTCCACGTGTGAGAGTCGGTGAAGACCACCCTCACTTCACACGTACTCCCTTCATCGATGGGCTCTCAACATCGACACCCCATACTTCCCCTCTGACCCTGTCCATCCATCCTGTCCCCTGTAAGCAGCAGCTGCTCTGAAACCCACCCAGCCCTCTGTTGGGGGTGACAGAACAGGGGGATTGGTTGGGGGATTGGTCTACAGAACAACGGCGTCTTCCTCACCTCCGACTGCAGCAACAACTTTCTTGGGTTTGATGTATATGAAAGAAATAAAACTCAGAAGCCAATTGACTTAAACATGGAACGAATGCAGCTTGGTTATTATGGTGTATGCTAAATTTTAATGGCATTTAGAAAGCGTTTTGTGGGGTAGAAAATAGAAGCAAACCCATCAAACCTCAACTATGCTCTATGTTTTATAGTGCAGAACATTTTTCTGCTACAATCCAAAGACTTTAAAATGTAATAAGGTACATTTGAACCCAAGGGTTTTAAAATAGACGTCAGAAACACGCATATCCAGAAATGGAGGAAAATAATCCATTATGATCCAGGTCGGATCTGAGGAAAGGCGCACATTACGGGGAACGCTTTTTACATTTCACATCCCACAGACTGTTCTTCATCGACACATGTTACTGTGTGAGGATACACTCCTGGCCAAGTGAGAGGGAAGAGCGGGGTGGGGGAGAAGCCCTCACACTCGGCCCTCGGCCTCGTTGGGCCACTTGCTATTTTTTTTAATTTATTTGTTTTTGGCTGTGCTGGGTCTTTGTTTTCTCTGGTTACAGTGAGTGGACTTTTCATTCTCTTGTTGCAGAGCGCAGGCTCTGAAGCGCGGGCTCAGTAGTTGTGGCCCACCGGCTTAGTTGCTCCATGGCATGGGGGATCCTCCCGGACCAGGGAATGAACCCAGGTCCTCTGCATTGCAAGGCAGATTCTTAGCCAGTGGACCACCAGGGAAGCCCTGGACCTCTTGCTTCTGCTTAATGTGTTTCCTTCCGTGTTTTCAATCACATGGCGTACAAATTAATATATAGTTGAGAAATGATGCCAACCTCCCATTCTTGCGTTGCATCAAGAATGTACTCCGACCCTTTCATGTATCTTCACCGTCTGCAGAGTCCTCACTGTCTAATTCCGTTTTCCTTGCTCTCAGTCCTGGGGTACCCCACACTCTGTCCCACTCTGTGTTTGCACCGCCCTGTGTTTAGTATCTCTTGGGCATCATCACCTGCCTGATTGTTTCTATGGCTATAAAACAGCCAAGATTCTCCAGGAATCGGCCCCATCCTGCTTCTGTTGGCAGGAAAGCAGTTACCTGCAGAAATCTGCACACATCTTCAAAATGCTTTTGAAGTGTGAATCTGTTCCTAGGATCTTCGAATTTGAGGGCTGAAGAAATCCTCTAGACTAGTCAGTTCAATAGTTCGACACCTGGTGGGGGATGTGGGAGATTTTGCCCCCTGGGACACTTGGCAATGCCTGGAAACATTTTCAAAGGTCGCACCTGGAGTGGGGGGGTGGGGCTCCTGCGTCTAGTGGCACCGAAGATCCAGGAAGGTTTTGTGCCTTTTGCAATCATATAACCAGCCAGTGGTTGAGATGGCCTCTTGGAAACCCCTGGGTTGTTCCCACATCTCAACCAGACCTGAGCTGCCAACCTGGGGAAGTCTTGAGCTGAGTGGGAATCTCTCTTCTTTAATAGGGGTCCCTACTCTTTCCTGTCCCTCAAGTTCTGCTGCTACTGATGTGGTTTGGCCCCACAGTTCTCTCGTGGCTTTTTAAAAAATATTATTTATCTATTTATTTGTGCTTCCCTGGTGGCTCGATGTAAAGAATCCACCTACAGTGCAAGAGACTCAGGTTTGATCCCTAGGTTGGGAAGGTCCCCTGGAGAAGGAAATGGCAAAATCCATTCCAATATTCTTAACTGGAGAATGCCATGGACAGAGGAGCCTGGAGGGCTATAGTCCTGGGGGTCACAAAGAGTCGGACACAACTGAGTGACTGAACAGCAAAAGTTTATTTATTTGGCTGCATCAGGTTTAGGTGGGACATGCAAGATCTTTAAATGCCATAGTGGCATGCAGGACCTTTAGTTGCAGCATGTGGGATCTGGTTCCTTGACTAGGGATGAACCTGGGCCCCCTGCTGTGGGAGTGCAGAGTCTTAGCCACTGCACCACCAGGGGAAATCCCTCTTTCCTGTCTTAAATCCCACCTGCCCTGACCACTCCCCTGCTTCTCTAGCCCCACGCCTTTCCACTATTGACAAGGCCATTGCAGGCTCCATAGGGGGCAGCCCAACACTTTCTGCCAATAAATACAAATCCAGGTAAAACTCATTCTAAGACTGAAAATGATGGGTTTTTTGTTTGTTTGTTTGTTTGTTTTTTGGTGAGGAGTCCAATGTGGTGTGTTTATGGTATTTGACCTTATTTATTTAACTAGCATTTAATTTCTTTTTCCAAAGATAAATATCCAGAAGTCTACAGCCTGGCCCACCGCCTAGCAGCTGTGCACGCCCTTCCTGGGCTGGGTCTACTGCAGACTCACTGCCAAGTGGCAGCAGGCATAACGGGCACATGGTTTGGTGTCTCCTTCTCTTACTTAGCCTTAAAGAGCAACTCTTCTGTGTGTTTCTCAATCAGCTTCATCATCATCGGTATTAATAACAATAACAGCCCATAGTCATGGAGCACCCAGGTGCCTCACTCCGTCAGTGCTTTGCATGTGTGAGCTTTTTCAGCGCCCACAGCAGCCGGATGAGGCCGTGTGCCTGCTTATCACTCTCTGGCATGAGTGAAGCCCAAGGGGAGTAAACAAGTGGCTTCAGGTCACAGAGCCAGTCAGCAGCCGGGCCAGAATCTGAACCCAGAACCGCCATCCAGAGCCTGGCCTCTAAGTCACCACCCTTAATGACTTTCAGTTTTCAATGGCTACACCTCATGTTTCAAGGAGGCCAGATGTCACTGAAGTGGCCCCGGGCTCACGAGGTGATTCTGCAATGCCTTGATGGCTCCAGGGCTTTGTAATCAGCCTTGTGTCCCAGATGGACCCTCTGAAGGTCCTTGCTGGCTCCCTCCACCCACAATAGCTAGCAGGAGGAAATGCACTGGGGACTACTGGGGACTTGTGGTCTAGATCTTTTCAACCTTGGTACAGTCAACCTTTGGTAATGGGGGTGTCTTTGTAGTGGAGGCTGTCTGTGTATCAAAGGATGATCAGCAGTTTCCCCTGTCTTCCACCTACTGGAGTATGTCTGTCCAGTAACAACATCACTCTGCTGACAAAGGTCTGTATAGTCAAAGCTATGGTTTTTCTAGTAGTCATGTATGGATGTGAGAACTGGACCACAAAGAAATCTGAGTGCTGAAGAACTGATGCTTTCAAACTGTGGTGCTGAAGAAGACTCTTGAGAGTCCCTTGGGCGGCAAGACCAGACTAGTCAATCTTGAAGGAAATCAGCCCTGAATGTTCATTGGAAAGACTGAAGCGGAAGCTCTAGTAAATACTTGGGCCACCTGATGCGAAGAGTCGACTCACTGGAAAAGACCTTGATGCTGGGAAAGATTGAAGGCAGGAGGAGAAGGGGCCAGCAGAGGATGAGATGATTAGATAGCATTACCAGCTCAACAGACATGAATCTGAGAAAGCTCTGGGAGAGAGCGAAGGACAGAGGAGCCTGGAGTGCTGCAGTCCGTGGGGTCACAAAGAGTCAGACACGACTGAGCGACTGAACAACAGCAGCGACTCCCCTCTCTGCCCAAGTTCTGACAACCATGAATGTCTCCAGCATTTGTCAAGTGTTCCTGGTTGGGGGCGGGGATGCAAAATCGCTGGGGCTGAGGACCACCGGCAAAGTTCAGGTGTAAGGAGACAAGCAGGATGGACAGGGCAGTGGATTCAGTCCTCCTCATCCCCTGGACCCATGAGTTGGTGAAGTGAGGCCCAGGCATGGATGCTGTGCACAGGTGGAATGTGGGCGCTCTTGGCCTCCATCCACCCCTCCTCCGGCATCATGGGTGGGGAGTGTTACAGCCAGACTCTGTTGGAGCCCCGCGGAGCTGAGCGAGGAGCCCAGAGATGGCAGGAAACCCCAAGCAATGATCGCCTGCTTCCAGATAGCTTTGCTTTTCTGCCCTGTGGGAAAACTTATAAATTATTTGGAGAGCAATATTAGTCTTTTTGCTTCTGAAAAGGGTTCTGCATCTTTAATAGAGCCTGGTTTTGAAACGTAACTCACGGAGTTGTACAAATACCCCATCAATAGTACAGGGCCTCATTTCATTGTCCTCAGCACATGGAATCTTCATTATTTGCACTGTTGACAAAGGAGCCCTGCCCAGCAGATCCGCACTCCTCCGTTCAGCTGACAGCAATAACTTATTCCTCCCTCACCACTGGACAGCCTCAGTTTCCTAGGGGTGATGAAGAACGCTCTCACAGATGAGATGAGCCGGGAGGACTGACTGCTCTGAGCTGGGCAAAGTCCAGAAAGCTGGAAGGAGTCCTGACTGGTGGCCCCTACGAGGGAGATGGCCTCCCAGCTGGCACTAGCAACCGCAGCCTCAGGTTAGCGTGTGGCATTGACAGATTGCTCAGGAAGCAGCCGGGTCCCTGATGGAAAACCGTCCATCTCAGTGCAGACGGCAAGGGTGCACCTTGTCCAAACTGCTTGCTCCCACGTGGAGATGCAATTCTAATAGAGCCTTCATCAACACCATGGCTTGCAGCTGGGCCAAGTTGTGAGCGTGAGTGTGTGTGTGTGCACGCACACACACCAGTACTGTGTTTTCTCCATATTAGAAAATTCACAGACTGCTGAGAGAGGGGAAATCAGAGTAATAGCCTCAAACTGGAAATGGAAGAACTTTCACATTACACATAAAAGGGAATTGTTGCAGTCTCAAAGCAAATAGGAAAGGAACCGGTGAATCCTGCGGCTATAGAGGGGAGTGGAGAGGGCTGCTGCCTTGTTCTCCTGAGCACAGAAGCAATGGTCTCAGCCTCACCTGATCAGAGGGGGAAGGTTTGAGGAGTCTTTGGGCATTCCCCAGAATAGAGGCTCTGCATGTTTTGGTGGAGCGGCTCCAGGTTAACAGGGAGGCTCTTTCAACAGGGACAAACCTAGAGAGTGTCATACTGAGTGAAGTCAGACAGAGAAGGAGAAATATCTTATGACATCCCTTGTATGTGGGTTCTAAAAAGAAATGATACAAATGAACTTACTTAAAAAACAGAAACAGACTTCCAGACTTAGAGAAGGAACTTAAGGTTGCCAGGGGGAAGGACGAGGTGAAGGGATAGCTACAGAGTTTGGGATGGACGTGTACACATGGCTATATTTAAAATGAATAACCAACAAGAACCTAATGTATAGCACAGGGAACTCTGGTCAATGTTACATGGCAACCTGGATGGGAGGGGAGTTTGGGGGAGTGGGAGTTTGGGAAAGAATGGACTCATGTATATGTATGACTGAGTCCCTTCACTGTCCATCTGATACTATTACAGCATTGTTAATTGGCTATACTCCAATATGAAATAAAAAAGTTTTTTTTAAAAGAAGGAGGCTTGTTTACAATGAGCTGAGTGGCAGTGGAGGGAGTATATGGGACCCTGAGTGAAGGATCTGCATAATCATTAGATGCCAAGATGATGGAGGCCCTAGGAAGAGAAGGGTGCTCTCTGGGCCCATCCACTGTCCCCCATTCATGCTAAATAACTGGCAGGTAGCTGCCAGCCCAGCTGGGTGGACCAGAGACGCAACACGGTTTCCTTCCTCCAACCCCCATGCATCCTCATGTTTTTGTAAGTATGCAGGGAGGGGCTGCTTGATAGAGCTGTGTGTTTCTACAAGTTATGGGAAGATTCTGGAAGCAGAGTTTGTGGCCTAGGTCATTTCCACTGGGTCACTGAGAGAGCTGAGATGACCTTCTGTGAGAAGGGGGCATTTTGGGGCAGTCAGAGAGAACACCCTTGCAGGCAGGGCCATTGTCCTCAGCCTCCAGCCAGCTGGCAAGGGGTCACTCGACTTGGTCCTAGGCCACCCCACCACCCTCCACCCGCCATCGACCGCAACCCCGACCCTGACAGGGCACTGGGCCACCTCACCCAGGATCTCTGGAAGCAGAATCCTTCAAAGAGTAACTGTTACTATGACATCCTGGCTTCAGGCACTCCCTGGTTGCCCCCGGGGGTCTGAGGTGGATACAGGTAATAAGTGTGTTAGCGGGTAAGGGAAGAACCCAGCTGCGAGGGCTGCACTTGACTAGGAGGGGCGAGTCTGCCAAGGAGCTCAGCTTTCCTGACACATTTCCCTTCCCCGAGCAGCAGTGGTGGGACCTTTCCTCCACACAGGCCTGGCCCAGCTTACAGCCCCTCTGGATGTGGAACCCACATCCCCATGGTTACCGACACTGTAGGATGGTGATAAATAAATACAGGGACCCCAATTCCAGCCAAGAGATGTGAGGCTCAGGTTTGTTTGTGAATTTGAGGATCAGATAGTTCCCACCCTTATGGTCTTACCACTGATTAAGGTAAATATCTCTTTAAAAAAATATTTATTGTTTGTTTAGTGCTCCGGGTCTTCACTGTGGCATGCGGGGTCATTTTTTGTCGTTGTTGGGGTGAATGGACACTTCAGTCATCATGCCCGGGCTCAGTAGTTATGGTACGTGGGTTTAGTTGCTTCAGAGCATGTGGGATCTTAGTTCGCCGACCAGGGATTGAACCTACATCCCCTGCATTGGAAAATGGATTCTTAACCACCAGGCCACCAGGGAAGTCCTTAAGGCAGCTGTCTTACTAGGACCATCTTCCTCCAAGCCCCCCAGTGCTAGCAGAGATGGAGTTGAGGGGAGAAGGCCCTGGGAGGATGGATTGGGGGTGCTGAGGGCAGGGACCACATTGGCTGTCCTAAGTGGTTCTTTCCTGTGGGAGTTTCTAGGGACTCCCCCTACTAGGGGCTCCTCCTACCTACTAGGGGCTCCTCCCCAACTTGGACCAAACGCCTTGGACCAAAAGGCCTGTAGGTTCTTGGCTTTTAAATTGCTAATGGGCAGGCCAAATAAATATTTCAAGGGTCACCCAAGGGCTCCCTTGGGCCTTGTTTATTCACAGCACCTCGGCCACATCAGTGTAGAAATGTCTCAAATGGCACCCCACCCCAGTACTCTTGCCTGGAAAATCCAATGGACGGAGTAGCCTGGTGGGCTGCCGTCCATGGGGTCGCTAACAGTCGGACAGACTGAGCGACTTCATTTTCACTTTTCTCTTTCATGCATTGGAGAAGGAAATGGCAACCCACTCCAGTATTCTTGCCTGGAGAATCCCAGGGACGGCGGAGCCTGGTGGGCTGCCGTCTATGGGGTCACACAGAGTCGGACACGACTGAAAAGACTTAGCAGCAGCAGCAGAAGTATGAATAGCAAGAACACAGCTCTTTATTTATTTATTTGATTATGAATTAATTTATTTTTGCTGCTTCCATCACGCAGCTGGGTCGGGGTATCCCTGGACAGCAAGGGACCTCAGCTCTGGCCAGGCCTCTGTGCTTGTCCAGCGTTAACAGCTGCCTGCCTGCTCTTTAGCTAAGTGAAAGCCCTGCCCTGCATTCCGTCCTCAACTGCAAGCATAAAGCTAGCTGGTCCCAGGGGCTGAGGAGGGGGCGCATGTTGCCACTACACCTGAGCACCAGGCGGACTGTGCAGTTGACTTGGTAACCCTGGCCCAGTACCTGGAACTAGTCTGCAAAGAGGAGGCATAGGGGGTGCCCCACAAAGAGAGGCAGACAGCACCACAGTGGGCAAGCTGATTCATCTGAGCCGGTGAGCTCATGGGGCCGCCGGAGGCTGATGGAGACTCTGCTTTCTTCCCCCAACCACCTCTGCCCATGATGGTACTGCCCTGCTAAGAGTTCAAGATGAACAGACCCACTTAATACTCCAGACCAGAGGAGGAAAATACTGCCGCCTCGTGCAGCAGGAATTTGGCCCCAGGTCCATCTGACTGCAGGCACCCTCTGCTGTCCAGACCTGGTACTGTTTTTGCTCTGGAGTCAGAAGCCAGTGTCTGCCCATCGTTGATTATCTCCTGCCCACGTGAATGAAACCGCCTCTAAGATGGGCACTGCTTCCTGGGGCTGCTTTATTCCGAGTCTAAAGGCTCTTATGAATGAGATCGTGGACTTGGCTCCTGCTGCACATGCATTCCGAAGAGGGCTCTGCTGTGGCAGCGTGGCACCCCCAGCAAGCCCCCACCTGGGTCCCAGCACGTGGAGAGCCACCCGCCTGGTGGGTTCACAGCAGAACGTGAGGTGTCTTGGCTCGGTCCCTGCTCTCTTCATCCTCTACTCCAGGAGAGATCCAAAAGTCTCCAAGCATTCATTCATTTGTAAATTTTTTGCTAAGCACTTAAAAGGTGCTGGAGGCTTCCCAGATGGTACAATGATAAAGAATCTGCCTACCAATGCAGGAGACACAAGAGATGCAGGTTCAATCCCTGGGTGGGAAAGATTCCCTGGAGAAGGAAATGGCAACCCACTCCAGTGTTCTTGCCAGGAAAATCCCATGGACAGAGGAGCCTGGCAGGCTGCAACCATGGGGTTGTAATGAATCGGACATGACTGGGCACACACAAATGGTCAGAATGATAAAAAATGCTAAGCACTGGGAATATAGCGTTTAACAAAATCCTGTAATGGAGAAAGAAATGAGTAATAAATGTGTATTTAAGTGCTAAACATTTGGGAATATAGCATTTAACAAAATCCTCTTAATGGGAAGAGAAACAAATAATAAATGCGTAAAGGCAATACATATGTTAGACAGTGAAAGTCCAGATAAGAAATGGAGTTCAGACATGGCTTGATCAAGACTCTGGTCATGTTCTCTTGATCCTTTCAATGCTTCCTTCCTCCCTGGGTTTTCTATATCCCTGGCCGGCTTCTCCTGTATAGTATGATGGCGGTAAGCTTGTCAGGCCTTATAGACACATACTTCACTGTCCAAAAGAAAAGCAAACCATCGAGCAAAAAGTCCTGGGCTTCATTCTGATTGGATCAGTTTAGGTCACCTGACCACTTGGAACCAATCACTGTGACTGAAAGGGTGCAGTTAATTTAGACTTTATTGTTGTTGTTCAGTTGCTAAATCATGTCTGACTCTTTGCAATCCCATGGACCACAGCATGCCAGGCTTTCCTGCCCTCCACTATCTTCCAGAGTTTACTCAGATTCATGTCCACTGAATCTATGATTCTAACCATCTTATCCTTTGCTGCCCCCTTCTCTTTTTGCCTTCAATTTTTCCAGCATCAGGATCTTTTCCAATGAGTCAGGTCTTCACATCAGGTAGCCAAAGTATTGGAGCTTTAGCTTCAGCAATAGCCCATGAATATTCAGGACTGATTTTCTTTAGAATTGACTGGTTTGATCTCCCAAGTGTTGACAACCATGAGCCATGGACCAAATCCATCCTGCCTCTGTTTTTGTAAATAAAGTTTTATTGAAACGTGACCTTGGCTATCTGTTTACGTATTGTGTATGACTGCAGAATTGATAAGGTAAACACAGACTGTATTGCCTGCTACTGCTGCTACTGCTAAGTCACTTCAGTCGTGTCCGACTCTGTGTGACCCCATAGACGGCAGCCCACCAGGCTCCCCCATCCCTGGGATTCTCCAGGCAAGAATACTGGAGTGGGTTGCCATTCCCTTCTCCAATGCATAAAAGAGAAAAGTGAAAGTGAAGTCGCTCAGTCTGTCTGACTGTTAGCCACCCCATGGACTGCAGCCCACCAGGCTACTCCGTCC